>CAUYQG010118605.1:0-18987 GCA_963574415.1 Tarsius wallacei | reverse complement strand
CCAGTGGGAGGTAAACAGAAGTATGGTGTGCAACTTCCAGGAATTCTCTTTCAAAAGGAGGAAGGGAATATCCTTTGACTCTGCACCTGCTTCCTGTTGACTGGAATGAGGATGTGATGGCTGGGGCTTAGGAAGCCACTTTGGATTGTGAGGACGAGGGTTGCACCCTAGGATGGAGAGGGCTGTGAGCCTGAAGGCTCCCGATAACCTGAGGGAACTGCCTCACATAGCCTGGACTGCTCACCTCCCGACTTTTAGACACGAGAGAATGAAACCGTGTGCTGTGTCAATTTATCTGATGTTGCTCCTCCTTTGTCCTAACCCTGACATCCTGCTGAGGCCACAGCTGTGATTTTGAAGGCACTTGACCCTATTTCTGAGAGAGTGAGACCTCGGAGTGTGGGTGGAAGTGGAGGCGGAACCCTTGGTGTTGGGATGGTTGCTGGATTTAATCACTTAGTGAGGAACACCAGCTATTTCACATCGTGCAAACTGTGGGGGGGGGGGCCTAGCAGGACATAATGGGGGCTGGCAGGGTCCTCTCAGGAGAAGGGTCTAGGGGTTAGGTAAGCTGTTGCAACTTGGGCCAGGGAGAGAGGCAAGTCTCGGGCCTTTAGGATGGGGGAGGGGGACACATAGCCAGACCTTCAGGCCTGGGTCACTCCTCAGGGGTTTGGAATTGGTGTTCCCTCCTCCTTTCCTGGTGGCAACCAGGGCATCAGTGCTACAGCTCCAGGTCGTCTGGTTCCTCTGCTGTCAGCCCTGCTGAGATGGGGAGAGGGAGCAGGGAGGTGGGGGAGAGACAGAGGTGGAGAAAGTCAGAGCCAGAGGGAGAGGGAGACAGAGACAAACAGGGAAGAGGGGAAAGGGGAGACAAGCACAGATCCAGAGAGACGGAGACATGGAGAGAAACTCCGACTGGGAGACACTTAGCAATGGGCTCCCTTGCCTGTTTGTTCCCTCAACAAGCCTTCCCAAGGGTGTGCTGGAGCGCCAGAGGCCAGCCAGTCTCTAGGGGTGCAGTGGGGCCGAGGGAGCTGGAGGGAGATGGAAAGGAGGCAGGGTGAGGAGAAAGGGCGTGCCCGGGAACCTGCCAGGTGCCCCTGGGCTTTGGAGGTGATGTTTCTGCAGGTTGCTGCTGACTGAGCATCACAGCAGGAACCCAGGTGGAGTAAGACGGACCCCGAAAGCAGCCACGGGTGCATTTTTCTGGGTACTCCTGGCCTGCCCCCCAGGGCTGCCCTTCTCTAGAACTCTCTGCCTCCGCGTGGATCTCACAGCCTCTAGATGCTTTCTCTGGGCAGGGCTAGGGCCCCGATGACTTTGCTTTTCTTTGAAATTGGCTGCGGTGGCCACGGGCGTGCCTCTGCACTCCAGCCTGGGCAGTGAGACTCTGACTCAAAAGCAAACAGACAAATGAATAATTATTTTATTTTATTTTATTTTAATTTTGAGTTGGAGTGTCACTCTGTCACCCAGACTGGAGTGCAGTGGCTGCTCCCAGCCACCGCAGCCTCGACCTGCTGGGGTCCGGTGATCCTTCCGCCTCAGCCTTCCAAGTAGCTGGAACTACAGGCACGGGCTACCATGCCCAGCTAGTTTTTGTTTTATTGGAGAGATGAGGTCTTGCCAAGTTGCCCAGGCAGGTCTCAAACCCGCGGGCTCAGGCAATCCACTCACCTCAGCCTCCCAAGGCTCAGGATTATAGGCTGAGCCACCGAGCCCGGCTTTCCTTGGGATTCTTTAAATGTTGGGTTTAGAGATCGTTCAGGCTTCAGGAGGGCAGATGTTCGTCCGTTTTCCTTTCCTTCCCAAAACCAAGTTCTTTCTGCTGTGGAAAGGGGAGACAGGAGAAATCGCAGTGTTGATGTTACTGGCAGGCGGGCAGGCACAGGTCCTGTCTTGTGGTGGAAGGCCTGGTCTGGCATCTGGATTCTGTTAGCCAGTCGGCCTCTGCTCCTCCCCTGCCACAGCCACAGAACTTCCATCCGTAAGCCATCCTGAGAAAGGGCTTCATGAGAATCACTTTCTTGAAGGCCTAGTATTGGGTCCCTTTTGAGTCATGGGAATCTGTGCCTTCTGGGTTCAGCATCTGTTCCTGTCACATGCCGTCTTAGCATGGCTCCAGTGTCTCTGAGACATCTGAAAACTTGCAGGGCCAGGGTGGAATTTGGGGCACTGAGTCTATCCTTCGCCTGCTCACCTTGCATAGTGCCTGCCTCTGGTCCTGTGTCATGTTTATTGCACATGTCATCATTGAATGAAACATTGACCACATGGGTGCTGATATGAGGCTGAGTTCAGTGGGGTTGAGCTTTGCCCCTGGTGAGAGGACTGTTAGTCCGGAGAGAGGAGCAGCACTCACGAGGGACTCTTGGCCTTGCTCTTTCTCCCCAGATCCCACCCCCCCCCCTTTCCCTCCCCCGCCTCCACCTCGCCTTCTGATGTAAGTCTGAGCCCTAGTTGAGTCTTGCTTCATTCGATTTGTACTTTCGGTAGATTTTACAGGAACCTGAGTTGCTGTGACATTTTCCTGCTTTTCTATTTTCAACCCAGATAGGAAGTATCAAGGATGGTTTCAGTGCAGAGAGAATATGATTCATCTTGTTACTTTATTTCAGACTTTTTTTGAAGTTGAATATATTTATACAGAAAAGTGTATCTAAGTGCATAGCTTGATGCATTTTCACTAACTTCACAGCAGCCACCAGATTAACAAAGAGAGAGAGATCTGCACCCCTGAAACTTATTCCTGGTTCTTTCTAGTCACTGCCCAAGGAGTGACTACCATTCCAACTGCTCACAGCATAGATGAGCGCTTCCTGTTTTTATGTTATCTCACTGTAATCTGTGTACATACGAGGAGGGACCCCCCCCTCCAAAGAACTGGGGTTATCTTTTGGAGGGCAGGCTCTTTGTAGTACAGGCTTCCCCTGCTAGGTGAGTGTTCTAGGAACCCACTGGCATCTGTGGACCAGCTAGTGTTGTTGGGAGAGACTGTGTTTGGCTTCATTGAGTGTGTTTTGGAGATTCTTTCAACACGTTTGCCCATTTCTTGATGGATGATTTATGAGTGCACCTGCTCACACCTCACTGAGTGTTCAGCAGTTTTTGACAAAAGCGGCATGACTCCTGTACCCCACCCTTCCTATTCACTTGATCTCACCCAAAGTGACTTTTTGTTTTTTTGGATGAAAAAAGTCCGAAAGTCCTTTTGTTTTGCTGATGTGGAAGAGGTGAAGCAAAAAACAGCAGAACCAAAGAACCAAGGATCTCATGTTCTTACTCATAAGCGGACCTTGAACAACTATTGTAATACTATAAGAAAGGGATCAGCAGTAGTGGGAAACTGCCAGGGGAGGGCGGGAGCAGTTTTGGTGGTAATGGGAAACTGCTGGAGGGGGGCACACCTCATCAACAAGGTACCTGCATAATGAACATTTGTATACCTAACCCTGAAGCGTACCCCACATATTTAAAATTAAAAAGAAAAGGCATCCAAATGGATGAGTTCAAAAACTGTTCTGAGCAGTGGAAAAAGCGTCTCAATGGATGTATTGCATCAAATGGAGAGTATTTTGAAGGTGACTGAAGTTTAAATATGTAAGAATAAACATACTTTTAAAAAATAAATTCTGGGTTTTTTTGGTCCTCCCTCATATTCTTGTGTTTAATGCTATGCTTGTGAGGTTTATCCATGTTGTCACGTCTGGTTATAGATTGTTCATTATTCTTGTTGTTTGCTCTTTTATTGTGATAATTGATGGACGTGTGGGCAACTTCCAGTATTTGTCTATGGGTGGTGCTGCTTGGCGGGTGGTGCTGTTTGGAACATTCTTGTACATGTCTTTCTGCGATCACATGTATGCATTTCGATTTGGCCTATACTCCAGGGTGAAATTGCAGGGTATCCAGGCATACCTATGTTCGGCTCTCATAGATTTTAATAAACAATTGTCCAAAGTGGATGTACCTATTTAAATTGTAACTTGGGGCTAGAAGTTCAAGACCAACCTAGGCAGCATAGCTAGACCTGACTCTACAAAAATAAAAAAAAAAATAAGCTGGGCAAGGTGGCACGTGTCTGTAGTCCCAGCTACTTGCGAGGCTAGGTGGAAGGATCGCTTGAGCCCAGAAGGTTGAGGCTGCAGTGAGTTGTGATCGTGCTACTGCACTTCAGCCTGGGTGACAGTGAGACTCTGACTCTAAACAAAAAATAAGTAAATAAAAATAAAAAGTGTAACTTGGATTTTAAAGCAAAGCCAATCATTGGGTTTGAACTTCACAGTCACTTTTGTTGGGTGAAAAGGTCTCATCAGCAAGCCACAGCCAAGGTGGGGGAGCTGTCACCAGCACCACGGCATCCTGGCCCCTCACCCTTTTTTTGGGTTGGCTCCCTGCAGCATGCAAGGGGGTGGCCTAACTGGAGACACGTCCAAGGCATATGCCTTGCCATCTGAAGGCTGAAACACCAGCAACAATAATTAGTACTATTATTGATCCTCCACCTCCCCCATGTCTCCTTCTCCCTCCCCTCCCCTCCTTTTCCTCCAAAGAGGAGTTTTATTTCTGCTCTTTACCCAGCACATGCAAGTGCACGCACGCACACGCGCACACACACACACACACCACTCATGCATCCACCATGCCTGGGAGGACCCACTCCTGAGGCAAGGATGCAGGGGAATCACAGTGTGGAGAGAAGTGTTAATTATACCAGAGGAAGTGTGATTACAGTCACTGGGACTCTTCAGAGAAAAGCTTATTTAAAAGAACAACAACAAAAAAAAAGAATAAGAATGAGTCTTTCCAAAACTCCTTTGTCTGGGACGGGGCCTGGAGACACCCATTCTCCCTTGTTCTCTGCGTGGTGTCTGAAGTGGGCCAAGTTTGTGTGAAGCAGAACGGGAGGAACAGCCCCAGTACCCTCAGATGAGAATAACAGGATGGCGCCTTTTCTTTTCTCCCCGCCCCCAACATTTTAATGCAGAGGGTACACATGCATGTTTGTTACATAGACACGTTGTGTAGCAGTGGGTGTTGGGTCTCAGGTGGTCCCTTCCCTAGAAAGTGAACACTGTACCCCAGAGGTAATTTCTGAGCCCTAATCTCCCTCCCTACCTCCCCCCTTGTTGGTGTCCCCAGTGTCTATTGTTTTCATTTTTGTGACCGTTTTGCTCCAACATATGAGTGAGACCATGTGGTGTTTGGTTTTCTGTTTCTGAGTCAGTTTACTTGGGATGATATCTCCAGCTCCATCCTTATTGTTGCAAAGGATATGATTTCATTCTTGTTTATGGCTGTGTAGTATTCCGTGATGTATATACACCACATTTTCTTTATCCTGTCAATTGTTGGTGGGCACTGAGGTTGGTTCCTTGACTTTGCTACTGTGAATAGTGCTGCAGTGAATGTACGAGTACAGGTATCTTTTTTCACATATTGATTTCTTTTCCTTTGGGTAGACCCCTAGCAGTGGGATTGCTGGGTCGAATGGTAATTCAAGTTTTAGTTCTTTGAGAAATCTCCATACTGTCTTCCCCAGAGGTTGAACTCATTTACAGTGCTACCAACATGGGTGAGTACTCCCTTTTCTCTGCTGCTGCACCAACATCTGTTGTTCTTTTACTTTCTGATGGCCATTCTGACTGGTGTGAGGTGATATCTCACTGTGGTTTTAATTGCATATTGCCACCTCCTCCTGTGACTGGGGACTCCACTGCCAGCTTCTTCCTGGTGCCTGAGAGACTGTCTCCCTCGGGGGGGCTGGGGGTGGGGACTGTGCAGGGCTCACTCTTCATCTGAGGGCCTGCATGGGGCAGCTGGAAGGGGCCTGCAGGGCTCAAGAGGGACTGGACACTGCTGGAGAGGAGGATGATTTTGGGGGACATTTGTCACCTTACCAGAGGATGACATCCCAGGGCTGTTGACCTTTCCCTTCCTGCCTCCATTCAGTGCCACTGGGAGGTGGCCGAGGGGCCTTGGACAGACATCGATGGTGTGTCTGCAGGGGTGGGGGTGTGCCAGGCTTTGCATGTTAGCAGGTAATTGATTTGATCCACTTGACAGCTCGGTCACATTGTTCTCATCCTGCCTGGTGGGCTAGAGGACTCCAGGGTCTGGCCCAATTCTGCACAGTCAGCAGAGGAGGGGCAAGGATCTGAAAATCTATCTGCCTTTGTCCCACCTAGCTGCTGTCTCCTGCCCTCCACAGGGCACTGTGGGAGCTGCTTCAGCCTCCTGGGGGAGCTTCCTGGAGGGGGAGGCTGCACTGATGGTGGCTGCCTCACATGTGGGCTCCTGTGCCCTGGGACTACCTCAGAGCCCCGGCTTCTAGCCAGACCCATCTCTTTCTCTGTGGCTGTGCCCTCAGGAAGCTGGTAGAGTGGCAGCATCTTTGGGAAGCTACCTGGACACAATGTGGGGGCCCTGCGAGCAGCCTTGGCATAGTCCAGGGTCCCTGAATACAAAAGGGGTGTCCTGGAAGAGGGCCCAGCCTGGCTGAGGGTGAACACTCAAAGCAGGGGCAAGTGGTGAGGCAGCCTGGGTCTCCCTTTTGTCCAGATGTACTTCTCATCAATGCAGAGCCCTGGGCTGGGAAGTTGCCCCTCACTTCTTTGGTCTTCCTTTGACTGTGCAGAGAGCCTTGGTTTTTTGAGAGAAACAGGACTTATGGTGGTCCTGAGTCTCCCTTGTCTTCTATCTGGCTGCCCCCACACCAAGGGCCTAATAGAGACTATCATTTTAACGAGGTATGAAGATGGTGGCTTCCGATGCCTCTTTCTCACAGTTTCTTCCAAACATCCGGTGTCCTGGAAGGCTCTGTTGACCAATACAACCATCATAATAAAGCATTCATCTCTTTGTTTTTCCCCTGAAAATTGTCACAGACTCACGTGCCTTCCTGTAGGGGCTTTGGGTCACACTGCAGTAACTGGTGTGACTACCTGAGTTTATCTAATTGCAGCTGAAATCAGAGGCTCATGGCCTTTTTGTTAGCCACTGCTGCCTTTGTGGAGTAGAGCCGAGGTTGCTGTTACTTTGAAATAGCATGCAGACCCTTCATATCACACTGTCCTTCCTCTAGACAGAGAGGTGGCTCTGAAATGTGCACCTGCCTTGTGAAAACAGACTCCTCCTTCCAGGGTTTTTCCAAGTCTAGGTTACAGGGCACTCCAGGGCTAGTAAAACTCTTCAGGGAGGGCTGAACTATGTGTGTGCAGACACCCAGGAAACCAGGGGAGCTAGTGTGGGTGCTGTCTGCAGTAACGCATTTCCTGTGTGCAGGAGGAAATGAAAATGGACTCACACATCTCCTGCGAGTTGTTGACTGTCTCTGGTGAACAGAGCCTGATTCATGGGCAGGTGGGTGATTGAGGGAGGGAAGGAGGAAGACAGGTTGAGATGAGTGACACCTGGGATGTGCCTCCATTGGGGTCTAGCTGACCCCACAGGGAACTCCAGAGCACAGTGACATCACACAGTTCATCCTATTTTGGGACAAAGAGATGTTTGTAGTGCCTGTCAGGTGCTTGCTAGACCCTGGCTGCCCTGGCATGGAACCGGGGGATGTGTATGACTCCTTGGCAAACCAGCTTCTCAGGAGATGGGAGCAGCTAGAGCCACGAGCAGCTGAAGCTCACAGCAGCAGGGTGCACAGCCGGTGAGGGAGATATGTGGGCTCCACTGGTGAGAACCATTCCTGCCACCCAGGGACCTGTCTGGCCACCGGTCTCTACCTCCCCCAGCCTGTCCCTTACTAGGGACCAGTCCCAAGTGGGTTTAGAGTTCTTTTTGAATACACAGTGAACAGGACCACTTTGAATTTGAATCCTACTGTTTGGGTGGGTCTGTTCGGCCCTGCTGAGAGCTTGCTGTAGACTTGGAGAAAGCAAACCAACTATATCCAAGAAGACCACACAAATGGGCACCGTGGAGCTGTGGAGATGTGGCTGTCAGGGCAGGTCAGGGTCTTGGGGCTCCAGAAGTCTGGGGAGGTGTCCCTGCCAGAGACCCGTCAGAACCTCTCTCTGGATGGTGTTCCTGCTCAGACACGTTCCTGCTTCGTCCACGCACTTTGAGGCACCAGGACTTGTGCAGATGCCACTTTGGGTGTGGGAACTTTCTAGGTGGCACCACAACCCAGGCTCTGAGCTGTCTGTCCCCCACCACCTAGCCTTACCCTCTTAGGCTGGGGACCCTGTTCTCAGGTTGTCCCTTCACTTCTTCATTCTTGAGATGGGGCTGTTGATCAGGGGAATCTAAGGCTGGGGTAGCCATGCCAGTCTGAATTCTTTTAAAAAATTGGAGGTGCTTGCATGTAGATTGACTGAGGATGCCCAGGGGTGCATCCCAAAGCCGCCATCAATGAGTAGGTGACAGTGATTCACAACTAGCCCTTCAGTTTGTCTGTGTCAATGGGCTTGTGGACAGGTAGCGGGTTTTCAGCTCTCTCCCTTCTTGGCTGAGTTGGAGATGCTTCAGGCTGACAGCTCTGGGTTCAAGATTCTTGGCACACTCAGCTATCATTGAGGGCAATCATGATGAGCGGTGAATCAGCGTCTCCAACCACGGGGTCATTTTACTGCAGAATGGCTGCCCTTTGTCTTTCTGGCAAAAGGGTGCTGAGAAGTGAATGTTGAGGGCTGCAGACACGCTGAATAATAAGTGAACTTGATCCCCGCGGGCAGCAAGTCTGAATGGCTCCCTTTGATTGACCCAGTTATACCTTCAAGGTCCCGGGACTGGTGCTTTGGAAAAAATGATTGGCTTTAGCAGATCTTTCCATGCCTTGATGCTATCAGATTCCCACCGTGGACTCCGATCTCAATAGTGAGTGTTAGGTTTTTGAGAATAATAATTCAAAGACTTTCTTGGAAAAAGGCAGAGGAGGAGAGGTGAGGGAGGAATTGTGAACAGGCATACTAAAGACCCAGATCCAAGAGGAAGATTAATTTGCAGTTAAGAGAGAGTGGTGTGGGCTCCATCTGGAGCCCGTCTGTGTGGGCCCTGATGGGAGTAAATAGAAACCCTGGTTTTTGTAGGTGTTTCTGTTTCATTCATTTATTCACTTATTCATCAAGTCAACAGACAGGTTTGGGGTGAGGTCAGTTTTGCTTGTATGGCTCTTGAGATGTCCCACATAGATTGGCATTTGGATGACAGAGGTTTGGGTCGTGGGAAGAAGCAATTCTTCACTCTTTTCCCAGGACTGTATCCAAAGCAGCCAGGATCACAGCTGCCATTTTCAACACATGGCTGTGATCTGAAAGTGTGGTTCAGTTGTCAATTGTTTCTCTAAGCTTATGGGGGCAAATTCCCTTATCTCTTGTTAAAAATTTTCAGAAATGGTAAACCATGATTCTCCCACAGATGTAAAGTTAAAGCTTTTATTTAACTCGGTTATGAATGAGGAAACTGGTAAGATGTTACAAATGTTTCAGAGGAGAAGGCAAAGGACAGACACATTTATGGATCAGGAATATTGAAATGAACATGTGTGGCAACATTGGTTTCATTCACAGTAAGGGAGAGAAGTTAGTTGTACTACAGGACACAATTTGCATGTGTGAATAATAATTATTTTACATCACTGTCAATTTAGAGACTTGTAAAATAGCTCAAGGGCAGTAAAAAAAAAAAGAATCCATCTGGAAAGATGTGCTGCAGACAATAAATCATTTTTCTATTGAAGCATAGATTTTTCCCTGTACTCTGCTTCGTAAATTCAGGTGTCTGTCCTCAGGGCAAAGGGGAGTCTTTGAAAGGCTTTAGCAGGAGGGGAATGTCATGACCAGATAAGCCTTTTCTAAAGGTCATGGTGACTGCTGTGTGATGCCCAATAGACAAGATAACCTGAAAATCCTCCTGACCCAAAAAACAACAGGAAATGCTAGATAATATCATAGCAGAACTGAACTTACAAGGAAGTAAGAGATATCCTCATTGCTATAAATAAAGAGAAAACAGAGTGCCCAAGGTGCATGCTGGTACTGACTACTTCACTTTTTCTGGTGGCATTTAGCCATCTCAGTAAACAAGAGATGTACTTTTTAATGACCGCACAAGGATAGAAGAGAAGGTTGGGGGTGTCAGTAGATTTGGAAATGGATCTGAGACCCTGACATGAAAGGGGAACCCTTTGTTTAGTAAATTGGGGACCATGCAATAAATTTGCTTCTCATAAAACAAAATGCTAGGAAGTTTGTCCTTTGAACCTGGATACTCGTTGGGGCTGGGGGAGAGTCTTCTCTAAAACTGTCTTAGCAGAGCCCTGTCCCAAGTGGGTTTGGAGTTCTTCTTTACACTACTTTCATGGCCCTGGAAACCATATGCCAATAAATTAACATAATAATTGATCCTATACTAGTCATCACCCTAGAAGAATGGACATTTTCTCTGAAATTCTCAGTAGCATTAAACTGTAAAGAACTTCAAATAATAGTCTTCATATATATATTTATGTAAAAGTTTTTGTTGTTGTTGTTGTTGTTGTTGTTTTTTGAGTTGGAGTCTCACTCCTTCGCCCAGGCTGGAGTGTAGTGGCATGCTTACGGCCACCCCAGCGTCGACCTGCTGGGCTCCGGCAATCCTTCTGTCTCAGTCTTCCAAGTAGCCAGAACTACAGGCGCACTCCACCACACTTGGCTAATTTTTGACTTATTGTAGAGATGAGGTCTCACCAAGTTGCCCGTGCTGGTCTTGAACCTGCAGTCTCAGGAAGTCCACGCACCTCGGCCTCCCAAAGTGCTGGGATTACAGGCTGAGCCACCAGGCCTGGCCAAAAGTTGTTTTAAATATTTTAGACTGTATGAAGCAATAATAATCATATTAGTATGGCCAATTTGAGTAGGTTATCAGAATACAAACATTTTAAATTTTTGTGTTTTTGGAGAAGAGAATAAATATATTGACTACAATGTAATTATATTAAGTTAAATGTTTATGTTACAATCTATGAGGAATTACTAAAATAATAAGGTATATGATTTTGAAGCCAACAGGAGAAAAAGTTGGTATACAAAAACATTTTATTCAAAGGTGAGAAAAGAACAAATAGAAAAGAAGGGGAAGAGCAAAAGCAGGATAAATAAAAGCTATGAAACGAGATGATAGAAATAAATTTTAATTGATGAATAATAGTAAGTGTAAATGGACTAAATTTATTGCAAATGTTAGCATCGATTAAAAAAAATCATCTATATACTGTTTATAAGGGACACATCTATAACATAAAGGCACAAATGGTTGAAAATAAAAGAATGGGAAAATGTGTATTAGGTACTCACTCCCCAGAAGATTGGATTAGCTTGGATATAACTAACCAGTAAAGTAGGCTTAAGGTCAAGAAATATTATCTGGGATAAACAGTCAGTGTTTAATGGTAAAAGTTACAGTTTACTGGGAAGATACAACAATTTAAAACTTCTGAGCACTTAACAACATAGTCTTGACATGTTAAAAAAAAACTCAGCAAAAACTGAAGGTATAAAAAGAAACTGAAAAAACTGACAATTATAATCATATTGAGAGATTTTTTTATACAATTTTCTCAATAACTGAAAGATCAAACAGTCAAAAAATTATTAATGTATAGAAGATTTGAGTGAGGGTTTGATCTGATAGTCATGTATAGAACTTTCTTCTCAACATTATAGAATACATATATTTCCCCAAATATATAAAAAATAAAGCACATATTAAGGATTTGCTTTGTACCTGACCATAATGCAAGTCTCAAAAAATGTTATAGAATCAGCATCACACCAATTACATTCTTTGACCACAAGAGACATTTATAGCCTTATATTATGCAATATGTTATATCATATTATACATTATTGTATTACATTATATCACAATAAAGGAAATCAAAATAAATGAGTTAATTGTTCAGTGTAAAAAGTTAGCATGGGGGGGTGAGATTGGTAGTTGATGGAAACTGCCAGGGGAGGGAGGGGCACACCTCATCAAATGCATAATACATAATGAGCATTTGTATACCTAACCCTGAATTGTACCCCACATCTTAAAAAAAAAAAGTTAGCATGGCCTGGTCAGTCAGCCTTTCTATGTGGGTACACAAACCGTTTTGTGTTTTATTCCCAACTTCCTACACATTCTCACCAAGTTGCTTCCTCAATGGCTTTGCTTAATATTTTTTTTGACTAAAGGAAAATTAAGGAAAAAAAAATTCAAATCCAATTTCTGAAATATCTTCAGCTCTGTATAGTGATTTGTGACTTTCTCAAAAAGCTCTTTTGGAGGGAAAGGTATAATCTTGAGGATAATTCTGTGGATAAAAATATGAGACACATATAGCCACTGAAATGTTCATTTCTAGAGGCAGAAGACAGTTCCCAGTTCTGTTCAGCTTGGTAGCTAATAGTCTATGTAGTTGATAGAGCACTTGAAATGTAGACTTGAGAAGTGGCGTGTTAATACCCATCAGATTTTGAAGACTTAGTACAAAAGAATGTAACCATGTCATTAATAATTTTATATTGATTACATGTTTCAATATTTTTGATGTGTTAGGTTAATTAGAAGACCAAAATAAGTGAGTTAATTGTTCAGTTTAAAAAGTTAGAGGACAGAATAACAAAATAAACCCTAAGAAATGGGAAGAAAGCAAAATATCTAAGAGTAGAATCAATGAAATAGAAAACAGAGAAGTGTCAAACCCAAAATTTGGTTTGTCATAGAGTGCAATAAAATACACAGACTTTATGACAAGCTTGGTCAGCAAAAATTGTTACAATTATTTTTAAAAACTTGTATACTATGAACACTAGACAACTTACAGTTACCTGTGTGGCTAGCATTGGCTGACATCTTATTCCTACTAGACGGCACTGTCATAGGACTTCTAGTTCTAATTGTGTGGCTTTGGGTTAGGGCCTCATTTTCTCTCAACCTCAGTTTCCTCCTTCATAAACAGGGGTGATAAATATTAAGGTGGTTGAGGGCATTCAGTGGCGAAATCCATTCTTCAAAGAATGACTTGATAAATGGGAAGTCAGGTCTTAAAAATGATCATGTAAGTTGAAACTGTGCAGTATGACCTTAATAATTAATAAGTATAATGGTTTTATAAACTTTAAACTTTTTTGTCAAGCCATTAAAAACTCTTATAGTATTTGTTATAAAAGTATAGTGGAATGGAAAACAATAAAATTAACATTTAGTTAGTGCATTTAATTTAAAACATTAGAAATATTGATGTGGGGACAAGGGAGTTCCCTAGTACACTGTTGGTGGCCATGTAAATTCATACAGCCATTGTGGAAAACAGCAAGGAGATTCCTTTAAAAAGTAGAGGTACTGTAGAATCCAGCAATCCCACTTGTGGGTCTATAGCCAAAGAATTTGAAATCGATTTGTAGAAGAGAAATTTGCACTCTCAGGCTCACTGCAGCACTATTCACAATAGCCAAGCCATGGAATCAACCTAAGTGTCATTGACAGATGAACATATAAAGAAAATGTGCTATGTAAACACCATGGAATACTATTTAGACTTTAAAAAGAGGGACATGATGTCATTTGCAGCGGGTGACCCTGAAGGACATCATGGTAAGAGAAATGAGTGAAGCACAGAAAGGCAAATAGTGCATGATCTCACTTATCTGTGGAATCTAAAGTAATCAAGCATGTATAAGCAGAGAGCAGAACGGTGGGTACCAGAGCCTGGGGAGAGGGGGAAGTGTGGATCAAAGATGTGAATCAAAGGATGCAAAGTTCCAGTTAGACGGGAGAAATGAATGATGCATACTTGAGGTGACGGATTTGCTGATTCTCTTGATTCAGTCCTTCTGCATTATATCCATGTATCCCAGCATCACTTTTTACTCCATCAATATATACAATTATAATTTTCAGTTTTGAGTTGCAAAGCCATTATAATTTTGAGACTCAAAGTGTTTATGTCTTTGTAAAAAAAAAAAAAAAAATCAAGAGTAGTTTGAACAGCACATCTTCCCTGGCAAGTTACCATACTCTTTTCTAAGTTTGGGTCAGCTTCCAACATTTTATCTCTTGTGCTCTCAACATCGTGAGCCATCTTCAGGGGTTCCTTTGGCACACTGTCCTTTTTCTCATGACTGCTTTCTTCATTTGTGTGAGGTCTGTCTTCACTAATTCCTGTGACCTCATCAATAAGGTCTCCAGTGCGGACATGAGTGTCAAAGTCCCCACAATCAGCTGTTTCTTTTGTAATTTCATGCGCTATCCACACTTCACTTCCAGTGTTAGCAATCTTCATTTCTTTGCTTCACTTTTGTCTTGGGGGCAGATTCCTTCTTTGGATTATCCATCCTGTAAAATGACACATGGGTTTATCGCTGGGAGACTGGAGGCAGCTTCAGGATTTGCTGTAACTGAGGCACAGTGCCCCATTGTGACCCACTTTGAAAAAATGGACATGTTGGTCACCAACCCCATTGTGTGTGTTATTTGTGTGGTGGTGTTTGGGCTGAAGAGTTAGAGGTGAAGTGTATGCTTGTAGCAATTACTTGCAGTTAATACACCGCGTTGTTGGGGCACTGGTGTTGTTTAACTCAATTAGTACCTTTCAGAACTGTGCAAAGCAGGGACTGCCTGTGCCCAGCCTGCGCAGAAGGTTGTTTCTTGAGGGAGAGAGACATGCCCACCTTTTGCATCTTTGTTTCTTGTCCTTTTTTTTAATCTGAAAGACCACCTTTCCTGTGTGCAGTCTTCACATACTGTCTTGTGAGCATCTCAGGTGTGCAGGAGAGATGAGCAGGGTCCAGCGGCCATTCAGTCACTTGACAGCCGTGTGTACAGTGTCTATTTTGGGCTGGGCTCAGTGCTAGTCTCTGACATATTTGCTGGCCACTGCAAGCGCTGTAAATTGCTCTCATTTTTGGCTTTTGGCAGCTAACTTTCCAGCATATTTTCCAAACCACTGCTTATACAATTTGCACGAGGTTTTAGAGTTACTTCTCGCTTGCACAAGTTTCCACTATCTTGATTGCCGGGATAGACACACTGTCAGGAGCATCAGGTTCCTCAGGTTGGGATACGGTCCCCGTCCTGCCATGCCAAATGGGACAGTCCCTTTTCTAAACAGAACAATTGACTAATGGACACAGTTTAAACTTGCATAGTTGTTGATTAATTATTCAAAGCATGCTTCATCAAAGCCAGTTCTGTTTCTCAGCATCTTCTTTCTTCAGTGTTTTTAATTGACCTGAGAATTACCATACTCTGAAGGGTGTGTTATAGTTTATTTAGAATCAGATGTCTTTGCCTGGAGGGCTGAATTCCATGGAAAAACTACTTCAACCAGAGAGGCGTGGCCAGAGAGAGAGAGAGAGAGAGAGAGAGGTTCATGATCTTAGAGCTTTTTCAAATTTTTAAAAATCCTTTGCCATTAAATATTTTAAGTTGTTTTGGCAAATAATGTATTTGCTTAAGAAATTCAGAACACTTTTTTTTTTGAGTCAGAGTCTCTGTCACCCAGGCTGGAGTGCAGTGGCACTGTCACGGCCACCCCAGCATCGACCTGCTGGGCTCAGGTGATCCTTCTGCTTCAGCCTTCCAAGTGACCGAAACTACAGGCACGCGCTACCACACCCAGCTAATTTTTTTATATATTGTAGAGACAAGGTCTTACCAAGTTACCCAGGCTGGTTTCGAACCCCTGGACTCAGGTAATCCTCTCGCCTTGGTCTGCCACATTGCTGGGATTACAGGCTTGAGCCACCGCACCTGGCTCAGAACACTTTTTATAAAGGAGCTTCCTGGCTTCCAGGGGTGAAGGGAACCCAATGTTTGTTTATCTGGGAGTGTGCTGGGAGATTTCACATAGTATCATACCCACGCCTTGTGATAGCCTTACAGGATAGAAGCCATTACCTGCATTTTCACAGCTGAGGAAACTAAGGTATAGACAGGCAAATTCAGATGCCCACGATCTTACCTCTGTTGGGTATTAGAGCTGAATTTTGATTTTTTTTTTAGTTTGTATAATTCCAAAAATGTTTCACTTTTCCATGTGGAAATGATTTAAAATGCCTGGCATGCTGACCACCACTCTTCTATCCTGGTACCATTACAGTATCACTAATTGATAGCCAATTTATTCTCCCTGTCTTATACTGTGCTACTGCCCATGAAGATGTTGAATGGTACTCAGAGTGAGAAATTCTTCTCGCCCCCTAAATGGAAGGTGATGTGAGCAGACATTTGGGGGATATCTAGGGAAGTGCCAGTATAACTGCTGGTGGGCAGCATTCAGCCAATTTGGCCACTCACTGCTCACTCGGGTCAGAGGTGCTCTTTCCTCCTTCTCGCATTTTCTTATGTCCAATGTTTCTATATTAGGGGTAGTTAGAGAGGGCTGAAATGTTCCCCATGGAATAAGACACAGACAGGGAAGGAAAACAAGAACGTACGAATTCAAATTATTTCTGTTTAGCCAGGGTCTTGCTTTGGGTTCCCCTAAAAGCAGACCCTCAGGCAAGCACTTAGGTCCAAGGAGGTGACTCAGGAAGCACAAGAGAGGGAAGGAGGTGAGACAAGGTGGGGGAAGGGCTGATAAAAGCTACATTCCTAGGCGGAATATTGCAGGGGACACCTAGGGCCCACCCTAGTGGAGAGTCTCTGGGAGACAGTGTGGAACGGCCCTCAGACTTGTCCCACGAGAGCGGTAAAGAGGCCAGGATATTTATCTACCCAATCTAGTCCCTTATGGCAGCTGTCCCCAACCTTTTTGGTATCAGTGACTGTTTTTGTGGAAGACAGTTTTTCCACAGATCTGGGGTGAGGTGGGGGATGTTTTTGGGATGATTCAAGCACATTACATTTATTGTACACTTTATTTCTATTATTATTGCATTGTAATATATAATGAAATTTTTGTTACATTGTAATATATAATGAAATAATCATACAGTTCACCATAATGTAGAGTCAGTGGGAGCCCTGAGTTAATTTTCCTGCAGCTAGATAGATGGTCCCGTCTGGGGGTCATGGGAGACAGCAACACCCCAAGTGTATTGCTTATGTCCAGTCTACTCTGTAATCTCATTTGGTTGCTGTCACTGCAGAAATCCCTGCTTTACAAAGATAGGATGTTGGAAGTGAAAGCAGGCATTTCAGTGCTAATCTGACAGGAGGCAGAGCTCAGGTGGTCATGCGAGCGATGGCAAGTGGCTGTAAATGCAGATGGAGCTTCACTTACCCACACGCAGCTCGTCTCCTGCTGTGCAACCCAGTGCTGGTCCATGGACGTGGTACTGGTCCATGACCGGGGGATTGAGGACTCCTGCCCTGCAAGCTAAGTGTTATTCCCATCCCTCCCCTCCCCTAGAGTTATCTCCTCAGCTGTGTCTGTTCTGGGGCTGGAGAGAGCTCTCGGTGGAGGAGACAGGAGATGCAGGGCCCACAGTTGGGAAGCTGTGGGCAGGACACTGCACCAGGGCAGCCATGGTGCTCAAGGGGACGTAAAGGGGCCTTCCCTGCTGTCTGTCCTCTCTACTGACCCGTCGGGTGACTTTCCCAGATGGTGACCAGAGAGTCCAGCTGACCCCACTCTTCTTACTTTAGATAGTCTCTGGGTCCCGGATCTTCTGAACATCTCATGCCCTGGGATGTGTGGCCCCCAGATGGCCTCTCCCTGTGGCCAGGCCGCATTCTCAGTGGTTACAGCCTAGCAGTGTAGATTTGAAATTTATGGCAGTGGTTGAAGCCATGAAAGACAGCACAGAGTGCTGTGTGTAGCCTAATAAATTCCTTGTTATCTTTTACAACCATCTTGGGTGAGCATTGTTCCTCTCTATACAACGGGCCATATTAGCCAGAGTGAATGTTACCCCAGACAGCCATGGACTGAAGTTTGAAGAGGTGTTGGGGCCAGCTTGGAAACAGAGCCAAACAGTTTTTCAACAGCGGAAGGGGCAGATAGGAGGAGGCAGGGCGAACTGAGATGACCTTTGTACTGGAGAGACCCTTAGCTCTGGGGAGGTCCCAGCAGTTTCTGGTAGCCGAATCTTTGCCACCAAGGCTTGGAGCAAGAAGAAAAATTGTGGTGGTGACAGAGTAACAATACACTTGCGGTCATGGGCGCTAATTAACCCAGACAGCTGATTTTAATCATTGCTGTCATCTGTTGAAATCAGCTAGCTGACAGAGGGGTTCAGTATCATCTTTTCCAATAAGCAGATATTCAAAGCTGTTCTCTTTTTCCCTCCTACCCCTAATATTTTAGCTTAAACATTGCTTAAAATTGAATGCTTAAAATGGACGCATTTTCCAGTAGCCCTTTGCAGTTTCCCCCAAGCCTTCTTGGTATGTTCATTTGTACATGACTTTGTCACTAGGTTGAGTAAACTAAGCAGAAAGCAGCTCTGTGGAGCTTACTCAACAGATTCTCATGGAGCTCCCATGATGGACTTCTTTGGAGCCTCTGAAAGAGCCTCCGGTATGGGAGAGGGGTCAACATATGAAGGGAGAACACTAAAAAAAACCTCAAGAATTATCTTTTGGAATTTGGGCCCCTTGTAGTACAGGCTTCCCCTCTAGGTAAGTGTTCTAGGACCCATCAGCATCAGTGGACCCACCAGCATTGTGAGAGGCTGTATTCAGCTACAGAATTTTTCAACGTGTTTGCTCATTTCATGATGGGTGATTTACAAGCCCACCTTCCCACACTGTGCTGAGTGTTCAGCAGTTTTTGACCCAAAACAGCATGACGCTCATGCCCCACCCTCCCATTCACCTGATCTCTTGCTCCAGCAACTTTTTTTGGTTTTCCAAGATGAAAAAAGTCCTTAAAAGGAAACGTTTTGTTGATGTAAAAGAGGTGAAAAAAAGTGGCAGAAGCACTAAAAGGCATTAGATTGATGAGTTCAAAACTGTTTTGAGCAGTGGATAAAGCATCTAGATAGGTGTACTGCATCAGACAAAGAGTACTTTGAAGGTGTCTAAAGTTTAAATACGTAAGAATAAATACACAAGTTTTTA
>CAUYQG010118602.1:0-33790 GCA_963574415.1 Tarsius wallacei | reverse complement strand
TCTCTCTCTCTCTCTCTCTTCCTTTCTTTTTCTTTCTCTCTTCCTCCCTCCCTCCCTTCCTCCTTTTTCTCTCTCTCTCTCTTTCTCTATATTCCTGGCTTAAGGTACCAGAATGTAGCACTGCATTAGTGGATGGCCAGTAGGTGATGAAGAAAACAATAATGGAGGCTGAAAAAAATCTTGATTTATTCCATGAAGAGGCAAAACATTTGGAAAATTTGCCACCCACAATAATTTGCAATGGACCATGTGATTACTGAGCTGACATCTCTAGTGGAAAGTGCTGGAAAACAGTTTGTTAGTATTGTGTGTGTTGGCTCCTATATAAAAGAGATGAGTTCAGAAGAGAACTGATGAATTTACAAATAGAAATGAAGTCCAGAAATTTAAGCCATTGTAGACATGGAAAAGTCTACTGTTTCTAGATTCTAAAAGGTAAAATGTGGAATTTAAAAGGGTTTGAGCAGCAAATATCCAGTAAAATGTGGATACAGAAATTCTGAGTACAGATCAGGTTAAAGAAGTGGACTTCCTTTCCAAGCCTGAAATATGAACGGAGCCACCGTTGAGTTGAAAGAGACAGGTGCAGAGTTGAGAAATAGAGTTGATATGAGAACCATATCTAGAAGATAAGTTTAGATGTGTTTATTAGCACATAGAACTCATTAGAATCAAGTAGATCAAAAGTCTATTGAATTTTTTAAGAAATGTCATCCTTCCCCACCCCCCCAAAAGCTATGAGCATGGAGTATAAAAAGTCTGCTAGGTGATGTACAGTAACCTTTGGTCCCTAACCTTCCAAGAGACCAACAGGTATTAAAGGCAGCAGGAGGAGATGAGTCCTCAGACATTTCTTATGTGGCTGAATAAGATGATAAATAAAAGAAGACCCTCCTGAGGACATCACTGGGATCCAGCAGGATTTTGGAACTCCAGATCTGTGATGACTGTGTGTCTTCCTATCTTTTCTGTCCGTAACAGAAACATGTATTGTGGTGGTTCCAAACTCATTCTATTACTGTACATTGAATGGAACAGATAATTCATCTTTTTAAAGTTTATAAATCTCTAGACCAAGACAGGCCACATCTGGACTTAATAGAAAACAATGCGTATCACCCAAAGATCATGGACTTTAGGCCGAATGCAATGAATTTGAGATTAGATGCCAGGTTTTTTTTTTTAACAACTAACTCTCTCGGGGACAGAGGTGACTAACTTCTATGCATGGGAAGAAGGAACAAAGGAGTGTCTGGAAATGTTAAGTGAAACTAAATTTGGCCTGAAGCTTCCTCAAACTTGCATGGTTTTGGTCCCTACATAACAAACTGCAACTTAGTACTTAAACTCATCAAAAGCCTAACTTAGGAGTATGCTTTTGTAACAAATAACTGAGTCCTAGCCAATCACAGCAGCCAAGCTTCAGTCAGTCACGGGCAGCCAACTGATTGGACTGTGTTCAAATGCTGTAAAACCTGAGTATAACCAGTCAGCCTGTTTCTGTAGCTCACTTCCCTTTCTCCCCACAAATGCTGCCTGCCTGTGTCGCAAAATGGGGCTCTCTGAGCTCTTCTAGTTCTAAGGGCTGCCTGATTTGTAAATCATTCTTTGCTCAATTCAACTCTGTTAAATTTGTCTAAAGTTCTTCTTGTATAGTTTCCACAAAGTAGAGCCAGGCAGGGCTGCTGGTGCTCTAGGCATATGTTCCTGTGTTTTCTCAGCCTCCCAAGGAGCTGGGTGGAGGTTGTGGGACTGGACTGTGACCATCGGATATAAGTGGAATTCCTTCACATAGTTTTCAAGTTCTTTTTTCCTCTGTCATAGTGACCTTCAAGGCCTCATGTTCCTGATGGCGTGTTGACAAGACAAGAGAAGGCTGCCTCACACACGTCGGACCTTGTGTGACCTAGAAGGAAACATTCATTTAAAGTAGCCCACTGAGATTTTTGAGTTTATTTGCAACCATTTTACAGTTTAGCTTATCTTGACTGATATCCTTTCCTATTCTATCAGAGAATAATAGCAATATGGAAAATTTTGGGATATCTTTGAAGGCTGGGAAATGAATGGGCTTGAAGCATTTCTGCCCCTACTTGAGGCTGAAGCTACACAGACAGGTGACTCTAAGCAAAATTGGAGTGAAGGTAGGCAGAATTCTTTCTTTTTACTTTATAGTAGAAATTTTGTGTAAAATAAAATAAGATTTCAGAATTTTGTGAGATGACATTTTATATAAACTGAAAATTAAATCCAGAGATCTAAGTATTTCCAGTTTTTGGAGAAAAGCTATTTTGAGAAAGGTTGTACTCTGTCCCTGCTAAAAGGACGGGTTCAGCCCGTCTATCAGATTTCTCTTGCTTCCTCAACATAAGGTTTGTTTTCACACTCATAGTCTTTCCTTTTCAGATGCACAAATTCACAAGCTTTCCTGAGAATGTCTTTTTAGCAGTGTTCTTTCATCTTCTGGGTCAGGGAAAAGATTTGCTCAGGAGGAATGACAGTATCGTGTTCAGCCAAAATGAACAATGTAGGATTTAGACTGTAAACATCTCTAAAATCTTTGACAATACTGTAGATTGATAGTCCTTCCTGGAATTCTGGATAATTTAGTAACAAATGATCTAAAGTGACTATACCATGGCAGAATCTAACACCATACATCTGGGCATAAAAGTCCTGTTTCAGATATTGTACTAGGTTTTGTAAAATCAAACTTTTTGGCATTTCTTTATAGAAAACTAGAAGAAAGACTAGTCATCAGAAGAATGCTGTAGTTCTTTCCCTGCAAAGAAGTCTGAAACAATAATTGTGTATTTGTTGCTGCAATCCGTATGACCCATATATCTTGACTTTGGTATTTGCTAAATCTTGAATGACAATCACAGCTTTTCCTATGCTAACCAGTTTGCTGATATAAGCCTTGAGATGTTTAAATTGAACTTCATGCCCCATTACTCTATACTGTGAGCTTATAGTCAATGGTACAGGGACAAGAAAGAGTTCTGTTAGTCATTGGAATAATTAATGGCTTTTCTGTTATGAAATTGAAGTGCAGATCAGAATTATTTGCTTCAGCCCTTGGCCAGACATTTGTCTTCTAATCACCAGTGTCTTAGTCCATTTAGTGTTGCTATAAAGAAACACCTGTGGCTAGGTAATTTATACAGAAAAAAATGCCTATTTGGCTCATAATTCTAATATCTGGAAAAGTTCAAAATTGGTTATCTGTGCTAGATGAGGGCCACAGAAGGTGAAGGGGAGCAAGTAAATGCAGAGATAGCATGGAATGAGAGGAAGCAGGAGAAAGAGGGGAGGGAAATGCAAGGCTCTTTTTACCAACCAGCTCTCATGGGAACTGATGGAGTGGGAACCCTCTCCCGCCTCCCCCAGGGAGGGTGCTAACCTATCCATGAGGGATCCTCTCCCATGACCCAAACACCTCGCAATGGAGTAGGTTGATCCCCAACATTGGGATCACATTTCAGTAATTTTTGAGGCGTCAAAAATTTATACTATAGCCACCAGAAAGAGGAAAAAGGTGAGATGAGGTTTCTGTTTTCCCCAAACTCAATGTTCTTTTTCACTTCTTTCCACTTTGTCAGTGCTATCATTTCCTACAGACACTGCTTCTTCCATGTACCTACCTCCTAGTTGCCAGTTCCTCCGGGTGTAAATGTTACCATCCACCTGCACAAAGCCTCCCCTCTGGCAGTGAAGCTGCATGTTTCACAATCCTGTCCTGGAAAAGCCATCTTCAGACCATTTGCCCTTGCAGGACTCTCTGCATAGGGTGATTTCCTCCCCAGCCCCAGATAAGCCATCACTTGTTTCTTCACTCTTCCAGATCTTTGCTCAATTGTCACTTTCTTGGTGTGGCCTTCTCTAACCACCTATTTAAAATTTCACTTCCCAGTTCCCCCCATAAGAATCCTATATCATCCTTGTCTAATGCATTTGACATACCATGGGTTTTATTTACTTCTTTACTGTCTGTTTCCGCCACCTAAATGCATGCTCTGTGGAGGCAAGGTTTTGTCTGATTATTCACTATGCTATCTACAGTGCTTAGAACAGTGTCTGGCATATATAACACAATTTGTGGAGTAAATGACTACACCGAGCTGAGTTTGTGATTCTACAATAACATGCGGGGCTCTGAAGAGTTAATGCATTTGGGGAGTATTCTCTGAGGAGTGAGAGGGACCCAGTGACATGAGTTCAATGCCAGACCAGGATATTTGGGGTTTGATGTGAAAGAAAAAATCAGTAATACTGATCCCATCTTTGACATTTTGATGCTTTGTTTGCCATGTATATATATTTTTTGCATAATTTTTATTTGTAAAAATATTGCAAGAAGACATTCATCTGGTTACTGAGATTTTTTGCCCCTTAAATATTGTTCCTGAGGCATGTACCTCCCTGGCCTCCCCTAGTTCTGGGCCACGAATTAGTGGGTATGTGCTGGATGATTGACTGAAGGGACCTGGACAGCGGCTGCATCCCTCCCCAAGACATTGCAGGAATGGTTCTGATTATACAGCATGTGAAGAAGGCTGATGCTCCAAATGTAATCTTTTAAGGGGAATTCTGAGCACAATGCCAAAAGAGGAGATTTCCCAACTGACAATAGACTTTTGACATAGAGATGATGATGATGATGAAGTTGACAATGACGTATTTAAAGTGCCAACATATCTAATGTAGGAATTAGGATATTAAATCAAAGCCTCAGACAAAAATGACATGTCTTCCCTTTTTTTTTCTTGATTTCTTAGAGATTTGTGCTGGAGACCAAAAACCCCACAGCTCTCTATAAGCCTAACACTTCTGGCTATTCTTTCACCCTTAGAGTAGCTTTGTGTTTCTCCTCGTGTGTACCAGATGACACAGCTTGCCCACATTTCAAGGATATGGTGTGTAGCAAATACATGGTTTAAAGATCCTTTGGGGGCAGGGAGATTCTTGTGGCATAAGAGGCAGAGGCTGACACTGACAAAGGGACCCACAAACTCACAGCTGTCTTCTCAAGCTGACTCCAAATCACACATTCACCTGGTGAACATGCAAATTAAATAGATATTTATCTCTTTTTCTTGATTTGTTGAGGACATATGCCACTGAACTCTATCCTCGAGGAAGAAAGACCGATGCTTAGGGCTGACTCTGAGTTATTCAGACAGAGTAATTGAAAGGCTTTTGAAATCCACACCAAAGCACCAGTGCCAGATCTGGTAAATTACCTGAATTAGCTCAGGTCAAAATATGTTAGGACTTGACTCTGCTATCTTGAGTTCTTACTAAGTTCAGTCATGGTGTTAATGACTTATCTACATAACCATTAAGTTTTCACAAAAACCACCTGATGTGGGCACTGTCCTGTACTCCTTTAATAAACAAGAACTCTGAGGGTTGGAAATGTCCATTTTTCTCAAGGTCACATAACTAATGTTGAAATGGAGACTCCAAATAGGAATTCAAAGATCTTCCTCCTTGTCACTCTACAACACTGTCAACTTTTGTCTCTTCAGTCTAAGATATCAGAAAAACTTGACCTTAGCCTCATTCACTGTCACATCATGTACTATTTGGCCTTGGCTACCCTTTCTCTACATCATGTGTAGAAAAAACACTTGGCCTAGAAGATAGTGACTGAAATTCTTCTCTCTGCTCTGCTGCTGGCTTCATTTGTGATTTTAGGCAAGTCCCTCGGTTTCTCTAGGACTGAGTTAAGTCGATTGTAAAATAAAGGCTTTACATTAGATTATCTTTCACATCATCTTTTTAGTTCAAATCTTCCATTATTCTATTTCATGGTTTAATGCATCTGTAGTTGCCATGAAACTACTAATTGGAGAAGCCTTATGGCAACATCTTATTGAACAGTTGCCACTATTTTTAAACCATGGCTGCAAAGCCAAGACAAGATTTAAAAGTGAGGTAGGAAACAATTATAGAAGAAAGAGAATTTCAGTGAAGGGGATACATTCAGCCTCAAAGCTACTCCTTGTGAGTGTGTGCGATCCAAAAGCCAAGCATATCTATTTCATTCCTTTGGTACAAAGGCAGGAGATGTTTCGAGAGCAGAGGGTTCTTTCACAAATACATAGCTCTGTGGGACTTCTACTGCTCCGGAGTTACATGGTTTTGGGGAAGAACAGCTATGAAAGAACCAGTCATTGTGTGAGCAGCAGAAGTAATGTTACTGAACTCTCTACCCTGGAGGAAGAAAGACTGAAGCGTAGGACTGAATATAAGTTATTCAGACAGAGTAACTGAAAGGTTTTTGAAATTCATACCAAAGCACCAGTGCCAGAACAGGATCTTCAAGAAAGGGAGCTGGTTGGAGATAGAGAAGCACACTGTGATCTTGATCATGGCCTGACACCACCACTTAACCTGGATCTTCACCAGTGCCTTGATAAGAGATGATCAAAGCAAACAACAGAATTGTACTTTACCATATTTAGGGTATGCTCCGTGTGTTTACACTCAACTGTGATTTTGTTGTGTGTGGTTCACTTTAGCGAGAGGATTTAGTTTTCCTCCAGTAATTTTTAAATTTCCTTATAAAGTCCTTCCTTTCTTCTACTCTTTCTCTCTCCCTCCATTTTTCATCTCCACCATATTCTCTCTCAACACATATTTGCTGACTGCCTAGTTTATATTCAGATGCTGTGTATACAATGGTGAACAAAAAACAAACACTGTTCTTGCTTCATAGTTTTTGAACTTTTGGGCACAAAAGTTCAAACAACCTCTTCTGGTCATATTAAGGACTAGATATACCAGCGGAAAATTTTACTCACTATTGTAAGTCACTGGACCGATGAGAACTCCTGCCGAGCAACATGGCCCTTTGTGTGACATCTACTTCACCTCCTGGGGAAGCAGCAGGCAACAGAGGGAAAAGTGCAAGGAGTTTCAGTAGTGGCTTTCACTAAGATAGAGGATGACCCTAGCACAAATACTTTAGCACTTCCACGTTTATTGAACACACAGAGCACCTGCTGCAGGTTAGTTAAGGGGCACCCACCGCTGCTCATTGCTGGACATACTCCAGAGTAAACAAGACATGGTTTCTGCCTTTGGGGTGTCCACAGTTTAGCTGGGAAGACACATTCATCATTACATCATTACATACGTCATTACAATAGAGTACAATACACAGCAGTGATAGAAATATTTATAAGAGGAAGGACTCCCTCAAAAACTAGAATTATTTTTTTGAGGGCAGGCCCCTTGTAGTACAGACTCTCCCCTCTAGTTTAGTGTCGTAGGAACTCATCAGCATCAGTGTACCAACCAGCATTGTTGTGAGAGGCTGTGTTTGGCTTCAGTGAATATTTTTTTGGAGGTTCTTTCATCATGCTTGCCCATTTCATAATGGGTGACTTACCCGAACAACTTGCCCGCACTGTGCTGATTGTTCAGCAGCTTTTGACCAAAAATGGCATGACCCTCATGCCCCACCCTTCCTGTTCACCCAGTGTTGCCCCAAGGGACTTTTTTTGTTTCTCCAGATGAAAAAAGTCCTCAAAGAGAAATGTTTAGCCGATATGAAAGAGGCAAAACAAAAACAGCAGAAGCACTAAAAGGCATCCAAATTGACAAGTTCAAAACTGTTTTGAACAGTGAAAAATGCATCTCTATAGGTGTATTGCATCAAACAGAGAGTACTTTGAAGATGACTGAAGTGCAAACATGTGAGAATAAATACACAATTTTTAAGTAAATAAATTCCAGGTTTTTTGGGTCTCCTTATGCAGAGAAATGAGGGGGGTTAACTCTATCTTGGCTATTGAAAGGTCAGGGAAAGCCTCCCAGAGTGGAATGTTCTTGAAGAGGGTTTCAAAGTTGAAGAGGACTCTCCTAGGCTAAAGGGGTGGGAAGCTAAGATGAAGTGGGGACAGGTATAGTGTGAAGGACTTTTCAAGCAGAAGGAATCACATGTGCAAAGGCCTGGAGGGGAGGAGACACTGGTGGTTTTGTGGTGTTGGATCGTAAAGTGAGCTGGAAGATGAGGGTGAAGCTGGGAACAGGATGCAGATCCTTATATATCTGCTTAGAGTTTGGGTTTTTATCTTCTCCACTAGGCAATGAGGGATCTGCTAAATGAACCAGATACAGAAGAATGACAAAGTTATATTTGCCTCTCCCAGTTTCTCTAAGGTTGAGTCCAATAAGGACCTGAGCATAGGACCATGCATGCCACATTCAAAATTGTCCCTGTCCCATAATCATCAGTCAATGTGCCATGGTCCAGATGCTTCAACCCTCCCATACCTCCAAGCTTTTCCTTCTCATCCCTGGTACTCTCTGAAAGCTGTCATCAGCAAGTGACTCAGACCTCATGGCCCAGGACTTACCCTTTGTCCTATTCCATTTCTCTTAGAGAACCCATCAGGGTTTCATGAAAAGAACTTGGGTTCCTGAGAGAGGTTGGCTTATTCAATTATCTCTTGGGGGTTAATATATGTGCATAATTTGTGAGGTAAAATCTGGTTGGTCAAAAGTAATAAAATCAACTCAATCTAACTTAATACATAACTACAAACATTTAGAATATATTATTTAAGAATGCAATGGTAGCTGAAGAAACCTAAATGCAGCAATGCCATCAGACCTCAAGAAGAACTCTATGTGGCAACTGGAGCCTTCAGATGCATAGGCAGCAAGCTCTCCCTTTATCTTATTTTTATCTCTTTCTTTATATCTCCAGTACTACTTTTTTCTTTAAAGCTTTTCTGATTCCCCATTTTATATGGAATCATGTAGAAAACTTTCCCAACTCTCTGTGTTTTAGATGCAGCCATATCAAAAGCCTGCCTAAGTGCCAGTTCCAAATTCCCAGGGGAGGATTCGATTGGCCTGCCTTGGGTCAGGTGTTACTGCTGGTCCAGTCAGACAACTCCAAGGATGAGTTACACTCCCAACATCGCTGAAAGGGTCTCGCAAATGTGACTTCAAGGACCAGATGTATAGTGGAGAAAGATAGTCCCAAAGCAAGTGAATTAGTTGAAAGCTGGGCAGATAACCTGAACATGTGTCCTACAAATGCAAACACACACACACACACACACACACACACACACACACACACACACGCCCCCATACTTTAATAGCATCCAAATATTCCCTGTATTTAATAACTAGTTAAACAAAATTAAAATTACATAAACTTCCACAGTCAGGAAAAAAAATATTGTTTTAAGTAAGATTGTAGTTAATTTCACCATGATGACCTTCTTATTTTCATCAGCTAAGGGGTTGAATTCTGTAACCTCTAAGGTTTCTCTTAATACTACTACAATTCTTTGACTCAAGTGTCGGGGATTATTAGGCACCTTGAGTGTGAACTTCCACAAATCTTGCAATTTTCAGCAGGAAATTAACTAAGCTCAGTACACCTAAGAAGATCTTACTTAAACTAATACTCAGCACCTTGTTTACTAGTTATCCTGGATTAGATATATCCGACTATTTGCAAAAATCAAACTCACCCTCAAATGACATTTTTCCTCATTGGCAATATTCAGTCAAAAATGTTATAAGCTACAGTAGCAATTTGAACTATGAGATTATGACAAAATAAAACAAAAGCCACTGTTGAAAACTAAAAGCTAAAAGGACAAAAATTTAACCTCCTCAGTTGGCTATTTTTAAGACATTGATATGTAAAAGTCTGGGCTATATATACAAGTTCTGGCATGTTCGTTTGTTGGTTGGTTTGTTTTTTAAAGTACCATCACCTTATTATTACACTTCAAATATAAAGGCACCAACTGGATAAAAAATGGGACTCTTCCAGTGTTCCAACATTTGACAATATCATCCTTATATTCATAAACACTCATTCTTTAGTTACTCTCTTGCTTTTCTAAGCTAAAAGAATACAGGGGGTTAAGAAAATATACACAAAGATCCAGAGGTATATATGAAATCCCATGAAAATGAAAAAGAAAGAGAACAGACAATGTGCATTAATGTCATTTCAGCCTCGTGCATAATTTAGGGCTCTCTGCAGGCTGATTCGGCTTAGATCACTGGTCCTTCACATGACTACATTCACATATCCTTACATTATAAATCTATGTATTAATTTTTTGCCAGAAAGTATTCTGGAGACAATGTCTAGTTGGAGTTCTTCACACAGATGATAATGGTAGACATGTCATCTAAAAATCTTCTAATTTCCTTTAGTCTTACGGGTCATTTTTTTCCCCTCACATATCAAGAAGCCCTCAAGCACATGGGGCAAAGCAGTATTTTTAAACGGGCAAAACAAAATCTTCATCCTATATTTATTTCCATTAGGAAGAAAAAATATGCAAATCTCCTTGCAGAGTGCAGCTGAGGGCTACATAAGCAGTTGATGAAAAGACATTCATTTGAAATACAATTTCTCTGCCATTGCCGGGTCCCCCTCCCCACCCTCTTTCACTGTCTGGACTGGGTAGGGGAGAGGTTACTGAGCTATGAATGTCTTTCCCATATTGGATAGGAAGCGGGTGTGGGGCTAATGTACTGTGTATTCAAATGAGACTCTTTAAAGCAGAGTTGAATTGAACCGAGATGCAAATCACAGTGGCAGGAACACTTTCCACTGCCCTCTGTCCTTTCCGTCTGTGTCCTTAAGCACACAGTCAAGGACTCCGGCTGAGATGTTTAGCCTTCTGAGAAAGTAAACAATCTGACCCTCCCTCCCTGAATACAGATGTCTGCATGATGTGCCCTGCCTGCTGAAAACGTGCAAGGCAAGATCCTTCCCATCCATGATGGGGCTAAGGGTTGGGGTGGGGGGCTCCTGAAGGACTGGCCAGGACTTTCCAGAAAAGAAAAGAAGGCAAGACCTACAATGGGGGACAGAGAAGCTTTGAACAGAGAGGGAAGGAACATGGTCAGAAGAGAGAAGGACCCGAATCTCGTTAGAGAGGAGGGAAAAGGGGAAAAATGGGAAGAAGTGAAGACCCATGTCAATAGAAATAAATGTTTCATGGTGTTTGTAACTTTCCCTGGTTAGTTTCTTTGTACCCTACAACCAAGTTCAAGAATGAAGGGTAAGGTTAACACCTCAGTGAGAAGGAACCTTTCCTACCTGGAAAGCTAGATAAGCAAAACAAAGAAAATTTACCCTGACCCCTTCCACAAAGAAAGGTGGTGCACGTTGGGTTCTTATGGAGAAAATACTTTCTCCTCTGCCCCTCCTGCCCTGTGAGGCCATGCCATCCTCCCATCGTATGGTGTTCCTGTTGGATAGGGAAGGGCAAGGACTCACACTCACCAGAGTACCCTGCAGCCAGCCGAGGTGGAGAAGATGGAAGCATCTCATCCCAAGGGCTCCCCCAGTTCCTTGTCTGTCTGCCTTTACTCCTCGAGTCTTCCATCCCCTCCCTCAGATAAGTCAAAGATTTGCTGGGAAAACAGTGCGTGGCATTGAGAAAAAGTGATCCTGATCATTTGGCTGAAAACAGAGCCCTAAATAGCCTTTCCAGGAGGGGCGGGGGCGGGGGTGGGGGCTGCCTCTGAGTACTGTGTTAGTGGCTGAACTAATGCAAGAATAAAATAGCATGTGATCTCCTAAAGAAGTTGCCGAACAAAATTCAGCAGGCTAATTTAAATATATGAGCTAATTATCTGCTGCAAGTGAATTAAAAATGTGGAAAGTTTCACAAAGCATATTGACTTAAAAAAAAATAATTTTACTTCTGCTAACTAAATGTCAGCTCCACTAACAGAGGACCACCACATTCTTTTCAGTTTCCGTGATGCTATTTATTATTCACGAGGAAGGGAAGATTCCCATTTCATGACTCTGTAATGAGAATCACTCTGCTCCGGGTGGACATGAAAAGCCACATTTAGGAAGGGTGGATTCCTCACAGCTTCAACAGATGTGCTCGGTTGGTTGTGACACTGAATGTCATGTGTGTGCAAGTTAATTTGCACTGACTGGGCGTGTGCATAGAGTCAGGACACGCTGCATGTGTAAGAGACACAGCAATGATGGGATTCTGTCCACAGCAGATGTGGCCCAGTTTCCCACTCATGTGGTGGGTTCTGGTCATGGTACCAGGGCCACCAGAGGCAGGCAGCTGGGGACTATTGTAGTATGTGGACTTTAAAGGCACACAGAGAGTCGGCCCTCACATCCTTGTTGCTCACTGCTGGTGCTGCTGACAGTTATTCCCCAGGGTGGGTAGAACATCAATCCACCGAAAAGGATGTCACTTCCTATCACTTGTGGTGAGTTAGAGGGCTTGAGGCTGTGCTTCTATCCCTGTAAAGAAAATAATGCGCTCCAAGAAAATAATGCAAACCAAGTAGCATCTACATCACTTCAACTATGTTATCAAATGGAAGACCGGGATAGCAAAATGTCCCACAATGAACGGCATTGAAGAGACCCCCAGAAATCAGCAGGATTGTCTCTGGATTGGTGAAAAAAGAACAAAGGCAGTTTGTTTGGGTAGACAGGTGTCTGGCCACCAAGGGAAGGCAGCAGGTAGCACCTTCATAACACCAGTTGGAACTAGTCGCTGGCATCACCATGGACAGAAATCAACCCCAGTCCTCACTAGCCTGTTAGCCAAGATAGGTGGAACCCGTCAGGAGACACACCTTTGTTTTGGAAACTCCAGAGTACAAGTCGTGAGGAAGAGGTGGGTTCTGGCATGGAGCACATAAGGCATTCTGAACTGGTCTTCCCTGACTGCCTTACCCAGACAAATCAGCGTTTGCAGGTCCCCGTGGGCTTCTGCACATAGGAGAGCAGCCGTACTGGAGAACATGGGGCTGAGCGACTTTGGTACACTCTCTCTCTCTCTAGACTGTCTCTCTAGGCAGTGCAGTTATCCCATCTTCAAATTAATCACCTCTTCCCAGAATCTTTCTCGGGTAAGAGAAGAATACAGCAAGATGTTTTGCAGGGCTACCAGGAGGTCAGAGGTCAGGTACAGCAATAACATCGAAACATAATTAATTGACCGACATGCTCTCAGAAAACTCTCTGGGAAAAGCCTCCTGTGACATCGCAGAAGGATAAGGTGAAAAGAAGGAAAAGAGAACGAGAAGAGCAGATCAGGGAATGGGGTGGGGATTTACAAAAGGAAGAAAAATAAAATCGGTTTTATTCGTCCTTTCAAAAGCATTTTAAACTGGGCATGGTGGCTTATGCCTGTAACCCCAGCACTTTGGGAGGCTGAGGTGAGATGATTCTTGAACCCAGGAGTTTGAGACCAGCCTGGCTAGCAAGACTTCCTCTCTACAAAAAATAAAAGAAAAAATTAGCCAAGTGTGGTAGCATACTTGTAATCCCAGTGACTCCAGAGGCTGAAGTGGAAGAATTACCTGATCTCAGAAGGTCAAGGCTGCGGTGAGCCAAGATCATGCCACTGCACTGGGTGACAGAGTGAGACTCTGACTTAAGAAAAAAAAAGACATCTTAAAGATGATTCTTCAACCTAATCTACAGGATTCCTGTTCCATCAGTGTTATCAAGTTGTTTTACCCCCGTGAATAAACAGCAAACTGTTTCTTCAGGAGTAAATTGTATTTACTGCATACACAATTAACCATCATGCACATACGTCTTCAGAGCTGTTTTCATTCACAGTCTGCTTGTGTGGAGAATTTGGAATACACAAAGGATCAAACTCAGCAAAATTTACTCTGCCATCTACTCAGAAAGTCCAATCTGCTGTTCCCCAGCTTTCAAAGATGTCCTTGATGTCAAAGATGTCAAAGATGTCCTTGACCCTTCATGAGCAGTGAAAGCAAAAGGCTAAATGACTAATGGCCTATTGGACTTCCAAAGACTTATTCTTTCATTTCATGGAGCTCAACATATGTGGCTGTGATTTTCAAAGACAACGGATGTGTATAAGAAGGCACTCAAAAATCCCCAGAATTATTGCTTGGAGGGTGGGCCCCTTGTAGTACAGACCACTAGGAAGTGTTCTAGGGACCCATTGGCATCAGTGTACCAGCTAGCATTGTTTTGAGAGGCTGCATTTGACTTCAGTGAAATTTTTTTTTTTTGGAGATTCTTTCAACACCTTTGTCCATTTCACGATGGGTGATTTATGAGCACACCTGCCCACATGGTGCTGAGTGTTCAGCAGTTTTTGACCAAAAACAGCATGACTCCTGTGACCCATCCTCCTTATTCATTCCCATCTCACTCTGAGTGGCTCTTTTTTGTTTCCTTGGATGAAAAAAGTCCTCAAAGGGAAATGTTTTGCTGATGTGGAAGAGGTAGAATAAAAAGACATCCAAATTGATGAATTTAAAAATTGTTTTGAGCAGTGGAAAAGGCATCTGGATAGGTGTTTTGCATCAAACAGAGAGTTTTTGAAGGTGACTGAAGTTTAAACATGTAAGAATACATAAGCAATTTTTTATAAATAAATTTCACATTTTTGGGGTCCCCCCTTGTATATCCTCATTCTGACCTTTCCATGGTTTCTCTATTTATTTATATCCTTTGAAGGTGGTCATGTGACTGGGGAAGGGTGTTAGGTTTAGGGGACTTGGGGACTGCAGCCTGCTGCTTTACTTTATCTCTTCAGTGGCATGGCTGTTTTGGAAGCTCCTGTGGTGACTCTGATGTGTGATTTCAAGTCCCTGTAGAAGACAATGTGTGATAAAACCATTCAATATGCCTTGGATGTTTCTCCCTTCCAAATCTCATGCTGAAATGTGACACCCCCGCCACCAGGGTTGAAAGTGGGGTCTGTGGGAGGTGTTTGGTTCATGGGGCTGATCCCCCACGAATGGCTTGTTGTCACTCATGAGTAAGTTCTCATTCTATTAGTTCACACGAGAGCTCGTTGTTTAAAAGAGCCTGGAACCTCCCTTTTCTCTCTTGCTTCCACCCTTACCATGGGACACACCTGTTCCCCCTTCAACTTCCACCATGACTAAACGCTTCCTGAGGCCCCACCAGAAGCAGATGCCAGCTGTCCTTCTTGTACAGTCTACAGAACCACAAGCCAAACAGACCTCTTTTCTCTATAAACCACCCAGCCTCAGGTATTCCTTAACAGCAATGCAAAACCAACTACTATACCGTTCTTGACAAAACCTAAGAAATGGAAAAGTGATCACTCCTGGATGGACCACATATCGGGCTGCACGTTTAGATGGATTAAATGAAAACAATTAAGGGTGGTCTAAGAGTCAAGAGATTTTTGCATCTGAAAGAAGCAGAGATCCAGGGTTGAGATCAAGGAACAACCTAAACCTGAGTGATTCCCAGAAAATAAGCAATAAAATACTTAGAGAGGACATAATTATTTAGCTGCAGTGTCAAGTACAAGTGATAGTAGTAATTAAAACACTTACATTGCATTTAGTATGACCCAGGTGACATTTAAAATGCTTTATTTATAACCCTCACAATGACCTTGTAAAGGAAGTAACAGAATTATTCCCAACTCACAGATGAGGCGACTGACTGTGAGTGTTTAAGTAAGTTGACTTCTACAGCTAGCAAGTGGCAGAGACAAACTTGAATACAGAAAGGCTGGCTGCTGAGCCCACAATCTTGGCTGTCACATAATGTGCTGCCTGTAATCCCAGCACTTTGGGAGACCAAGGCAGGCATATTGTTTGAGCCCAGGAGTTCGAAACCAGTCTGGGCAACATAGCAAAACCTCAGCTCTACAAAAAAAAAAAAACTTAAAAATTAACCAGGTATAGTAGGATATGCCTGTAGTTCCAGCTACTGGGAAGGCTGAGCCCAGGAGGTTGAGGCTGCCATGAGCCATGATCATTGTAATCATACCACTGCTCTCCAGCCTGGGTGACAAAGTGAGACTTAGACTCAAAACAAACAAACAAACAAAAATGTACTCAGATACAGAGATGTATTTTCTTACCTGTATTAAAGGAGATTTTTCTGTATCTACAATTACCTTTAGTCCTTATGGCTTCCTGAATTGAGAAGCTGGTTCTGACACATTCACTGTCAAATGTTGAATATTCAATGACAGAAACATGTTATCAAATACCACTTTAAAAGATGATTTTTAAAAATCCTCAACGGAACTTCTAGTTCTCTGGGTACTACTAACTCCCGTCTCTTGTTATCCAAACTAGGCTTATAGCGCTTGAAGTTTGTATATTTCAACCAGCTCTCAAAGAGAAAATATAGTCTATAATTCGCATTCAGTGCCAGGATCTTTCTTCTCAAAGCAGTTATCACAATTGCAGTGAGTTAATTATCTGTTTTGTTATTTGTTCAATGTTTATGTCCCCTACTGAGCTCACTACTGTATTTCTGGTATACACCATGGTGCCTGGGACACAGTAAATGCTCAGGAAATATTTGCTGAACAAATGAATGAATGAATACAGCCCAGTGGCATCTTCCTACTTCATCAAAGACAATTTTTTCCTCTACTAGTTTTGACCCCATGGAAAGGGGGTGACATATGGAATGTTTACCCTGGATCCTCCCCGGCAATTCAGCAAGGAACTTTCAAGCTCACTAGCAGATTCACACGCTTGTTTTGTTCAATAGGGATTTCGTTGTGGTACCCAGGGGATTTTTTCCTAAGGATGTGATTATTCCTTGCTTGATCCTGCTGCTGTGATATGGCCACGTTTGGCACAGAGCTCACGTGGCATGGATGAGGCTGTCCTCCTTATGTGACTTGGACTCATTGCCGAGCTTATTGGGGGGGGATTGTGGATCATTTTACAAAGCAACAGCTGCAGCCGTTACTGCAACAGTTATGTCATAATTTGGTGTGTGCGACACCTCTGCACGGCGCACACAACAAAAACACTTATTCTTCTTATCTGTCAATATGTTTGTGCTTCTCATCTCTCTCTTTTTCTTTTTTTCCCTCTTTTTTGCTTCTTTTCACAAGTGGCAGAATGCATCCCAATTCCCAAACAATTGGCTTCTCTGCAGAAATATTCCAAAGGCAGCTGCTTTCTTATAACACACTTTTAACTGATTGTATATATTTTTTTCATAATAAGGAGCAGGCTTTTTGATATGCAGGGCCAGTTTCAAAGCACATAATGATATTCAATTAACCAAATATGGGCTATACCTCAGCGGCATGGTTAGTACAAACCTGCTGTTTGACTCTCAGAGAAACCAAGACTTTCATGGGATTATCCGGTCTAAAAGACACTGAATTCTCAAAACAGGCTGGAGGAGGGCACTTTTCATAATGCACTCATTCCACCTCTGTCCCCAAATGATACAGAATCTGAGATGTGAGAGATAATCCCCCAATTAGGTTCCGGAAGAAACTGAGCTGAAATGGCTTATCTGAAGTCACACAGTTAATCAACACGAGAGCAGGATTAAGCTCGGGGCTGCTGGATCACGGCCATGTGCATATTACACTTCTTTCAAGCCATTTGTCTATGAGTGAACTTGACAATCATCAGTGTGACTGGAGTTGAAAACTTGGGCTTAGGCATGGAGTCAGGCACGGCACAGACACATGGTGGGGACACTCCCCTGGCGTTTGGCAGCAAGGTTCCTGACAACTCCATCGCTTCCCTGAGGACTGTGACTCTGGCCTTGTGGGCTGCATGACTCCCTCTGCTTACGGAGTGAGGAAGTGTTCGCGGCTCACGCTGAACCTGGACCTCAGGCTCTTCCTGATCTGAGCTTCCCCAGCTTCCAGGTTATGGACACCATGAGGAAGGACCTAGTCCAGCTGAACTGGAGGATCTGGTGATCCCCAGGAGGGGGAGGAGACATAGGTCAGAGAGGTCAGCTTTGGCAGTGGGGAGGTGATGGGGAAGAAGACAACAATGCTCATGGTGTTTCTACATGTGCTGTGCATCATGAGAGGTTTTCTTACTCACATTTTACGGATGAGATATTGGGGCTTTGGGAGAATGTGTGATGGCCCACTTTCTGGTAAAGACACAAGGCTTTGAGCCTTAGTTTGTCTGACTTCAACACCCTTGACCAGGGCATGGCTGGAGTCTGTGCCAGTCTTGTTTGGGGCAGCGGTGCCAGGCAGAAGGAGCAAATGGGAGATGAGGGGCTGCTAGACTCTCCTGTTCACCATGCATTTGGAGACAGAGGCAGCTTCTGTTAGCAGCAGGCCCTCCATGACTCTTCCATGGAATCCCCCATCCCCGTGGACGAGAATCCAAAGAAAGGGTCCATGCCTTGTACTCAAGAGCTACAGTTGACATAGATCGCCCTAGCTCTGGGGATGTCCTGGTCCTCCAGGAAAGGTTTTGCCTTGCTGTCTCTATTACTGCTTGCTGCTTTCCTGCTGAGTGTGGGTGGCCCAGCACGATCAGGTGTTGATCATGCTTGGAGAAGGCCCAGACCGTTCAGGTAAATCCTAGTTCTGATGAAGCAAGACCACACATGCTCAAGTTTCCTGGCCAATGTTTTTGCTGGGTGTTGTTTGTCCTTTGCTTTTAGTTTAGAAGTGTTAGGTGAAGTTTGGGGATGACTGAGGTGACAGTGAGGTTGACTCTCCTTCCTACCTACCTAAGACTCAAACAAAATTGGTGGAAGCAGCGAAGGAAGACTATCCAGGCTTTTAGCTCTGAGGTGACTAGGAACAGTACAGCACACTGAGAAGGAGATGGGAGTCTTCTTCTTAGGTTGATCAGGTCAAATTGTCTTTAATAAGTGAGAATAATTTGTGTCAGGGTCTCAACCAAACCCTAAAGCTACTTTAAGAGAACAACAATTCCAGCCAGACTGCGCTAAACCACAGGGAAATGTATGATCTCATGCAAAATGAGGTTCCGCAGCAGGGAAGGCTTCAGGGCTTATTGATTCCACAGCTCAGAGATGTTTTCAGACCTAGGTTCTTTCTGGCTTTGCTTTCCTGGCAGTGGCATCAGCCTTATCCTAAAGCTGGTTCTCCACATGGTCCCAGGGTGGCTGCCAGCAGCAACTGGTACTGCACACTTTGGTGTTTATTTCCAGTTGGATCGAGATAGACTGGCTTTTCATTTCCAAAAACCCCATTGCAGGCTCTTCTTGCATCTCATTGGCTTAAAGAAACTTGGTTTAACTCTGAACCAATCCCTGGCAAGAGGGATGGAACCACCAGGTTTGGCTTAGATGAATTAGCTGGAGTAGGATAAATGCTGGAAAGTCGTCCAGTCTCCTCCAAAATGTCACCTAAAATCCCAACATATCAGTATATCTGTCAGGGTTCAGTCACAGAAGCAAAATTGCTTCGAGTGACATAGAATAAAGGATTACTATGGGGATTAGACTTTATTCAGTTGTAGGTGCTGATAAAGCCATTAGTGCAGGCTGCTGCGTCTACATTGAGTGTGGAGTCTGAAGTCACTGTGGATCACCTTGACCAGCAGTTGGGAAGGAAAGCTGGCGCTATTGGACCCAGAACTCAAAAATTAAAGGAGGAGAACTGGAGGGTCTATTGGTCTGGGTGGCACCCAAGCCAACAATGTGAGCCAGGAAACCAGTAGCCACGGACAGGGGCTGCCACCATGCCCAACACGCTGCACCGACCTTCTAAGCATAACTAAACAGCGCAGCTTCACTCTCACCCCCAGATCTCATGCTGCATGGCTCCTGTGGTCAGTGCTAGCCTGGAAACATGCAAGGGAGGAAATTACGGAAGGAATTAGCTCTAGCTTAACTAAGTCAATAAAGCACAATGCAGCCACAGTAGGAATGATCTAGTGCAATGCAATTCGCAATTGCAAAGACATGGAATCAGCCTAAATGCCCACCAAACTGATTAGTGGATAATTAAAATGTGATACACACATACATGCGGGCACACACACACACACACCATGAAATACTATTCTGCCATTAAAAAAGAACAAAATAATGTCTTTTGCAGCAACTTCGATAATTGGAGACCATTATCCTAAGTGAAGTTAACTCAGGAATGGAAAACCAAACACCACATGTCCTTGCTTATAAGTGGAAGCCAAACTAAGGGTCTACAAAGGCATATCGAATGGTTTAATGGACACTGGAGACTCAGAAGGGTGGGGGTGGGAAGTGGGGGAGGGATGAAACATCACCTATCAGGTACAATGTGCACAGGTGGGAGTGGTGGGTACACTTAAAACCCAGACTTCCTCACCATGGGATAATGCATCCATATAACCCCAAACCCATAAAACTACTGAAGTAAAAAAAAATCTAGAGCAATAATTTCCAGTCAGGATTAGTTTTACCTCCCAGAGTACATTTGGCAATGCCTTGAGACATTTTGGGGTTGTCACAACTATGGAGAATCTGCTAGCATCTAGTAGGTGGATACCAGGGACACAGCTAAGCATCTTCTAATGTGCAGGACAGCCTGGCACAACAGAGAACAATCTGGTCCAAAATGTCAGCAGTGCCAAAGTTGAGAAACCCTGGTCTGGGGTGGCCACCTTGTAAACAAGTCTTGTTCAAACTTTGTCTCCATTTCAAAGTCACAGAACAGGGAAAAGCCATGACTTAGGTTTATTTAGTGGTGGGAAGGAGTGGCATATGTCTGCCTGAGAATATAGCACACGCCCAGGACACATGGCACCTGTCACACACAGGTACTAGATGGTCCTGGCTTAAATATATATATAGTAACATACCTTTCATCCCCAACATGGTTACACAGTCATAAGGTGGCTCAGCCTGTAATCCCTCACTTGGAGAGGCTGAGGTGAGTGGATTGCCTGAGTCCGTGGGCTCGAGACCCGCCTGGGCAACTTGGCGAGCCCTCATCTCTACAATAAATAAAAAAATTAGCCGGGCGTGGTAGCGCGCGCCTGTAGTTCCTGCTACTTGGAAGGCTGAGGCCGAAAGATCGCCGGAGCCCAGCAGGTCGAGGCTTTGATGGCCGGGAGCGGCCACTGCACTCCAGTCTGGGAGACAGAGTGAGACTCCAACTCAAAAAAAAAAAAAGAATATGGATCACCCCTTGTATTTCTTTGACCCCCTCCTTCATCCCTCTAGTGACTTGTATCCAGGTCAATTGATGTTGTTTGTTATCCAAATTTGCTAAGGTATAGAGACCCAACCATCCCTTTACATCTAACCATGCTGATGTATACACAAGCTACTATTTGTAGCTAATAATGATACAGTGAGCCAGCAGATGGAATCTGAGGCCTCTTGAGACAGAATTTACAGGTACAACATGGATGCTTTTCTGGGAGGACTTTTATCATATTTGAAAAAGGGGTTGGAATGCCAGCATTGGTATTTCCAATTACGTTCTCAGCAAAATTCTTCCTGGTGACTTAATGGCAACATGTGAGGCAGATGTCACTTGACTGATGAGATGGAAGTTGTTGAATAAAAACCTAAGCCAAGAAGGATAGTATGTCCTTTCGAAGCTTCCATTTTCCATTAGACTGTTGGCATTTCCCGGGAATTCCATGGCATGGATTCTAGAACAACTCAGAAAGCAGTAGGAAATAGAAAACCATGGGAAGAGACACTGATGGCAAATTGCTTATGGATCTGATGCTGTAACTTAAGTAGTACTCTTATCATGTAGTAGTAAAGTCTCATAATGGACCAGTTACATGGTCGTCAATCTGACGTAATTAATAGATGAAACATACTTCACCCCCTATTATTGGAATTTAGGATTTTGCTTTAAAAATTATAAATAATCTCCACTGAATACACTTGTTATATAAATCTTTGCATTGCTGTACACTTGAGTATTTACTTCCTGAAGATAAATTTCTATGGATGGAGTCACTGCATAAGAGGGCATTCATAATTTAAGGTCTTGGGTATTCATTTTCAAGCCAATATTTCAATATGTATATGCTTAATCCTGGAGGAAGGTTGTATGTGAATTGTAGTCCTGGGTTTTGTTGGGTAAAAGTGGCCAAGCTCTGTGCTTTTTCAAGAGCAAGTGTGCCTGCTAGCAGCAATATTAAACAAAACCTCAATTCTGCAATCTGGCACTCAATTGTTCATTTCTTAAACAGAGCAGAAAAAAAAGTAGTTTTGATAGTGTAGCAAACACATTGATCTATTGAAGTACCACCACAGACATATTTAATTTCTGTGAAAAAAAAATGGGTCTGCAGGAATAATTATAGCTATCAAATTGTTTCTTCCGAAAAAGAAAGGAAAGGGGTTTAAACCATTAACTACACGAGTCAGAGCTCTTTTGATCCTCAGGAAAGAGGCATGAAATTTGCTCTTGAATTGAGGGTGGGCAGAGAGGAAGAAAGGAAAGGGGATGTCCTCATGGTGTCATCGTCCCCAACACACAGAGCCTTGGCAGGAACTCAAGCTTTGTCCATCTGTCAGCTTAGCTCTGGGCCTCAGTCGAGGACTTACGCGGGCAAAGGTGGGGCTGAGATTTTTGTGACTTCCACAAGGACAAAAGCCATGTGGCCTCTAGTTATAGAGGAGAGTTGACGCACTTTCCCATGTTCTTTTACTTAATCATCATGACTACTCCATGAAGTATGTATCGTTATGTTCATTTTACAGATGAGAAAATGAGGCTCAAAGAGATGAAAGGTGGAAGTGGTTTGCAGTCGTCATGGAGATTATAACAGAGCAGGAAATGGAGTTGGAGTCCTAGTGCCGTGACACCAAGTGTGTCCTTTTCTGGTAAGCCTCTGCATTATTTCTCCTATTGTTCACTAATGACCCCTATGGTACTTTCACATACATATATATATATGTATATATTCTTATATATGTAATCCTCAGAAAAATCCTAGGAAGTAGGTGTTATCATCTATGTTAGTTGGCCAGGACTGTCACAACAAAGTACCAAAAACTGAGTCTTTTTTTTTTTTTGAGTTGGAGTCTCACTCTGTCACCCAGACTGGAGTGCAGTGGCCGCTCCCAGCCACCGCAGCCTCGACCTGCAGGGCTCTGGCAATCCTTCTGCCTCAGCCTTTCAAGTAGCTGGAACTACAGGCGCACACTACCACGCCCGGCTAATTTTTGATTTATTGTAGAGGTGAGGTCTTGCCAAGTTGCCCAGGTGGGTCTCAAACCCGCGGGCTCAGGCAATCCACTCACCTCAGCCTCCCAAAGCACGGGATTACAGGCTGAGCCACCAAGCCCAGCAAAAAACTGAGTCTTAACAACAGAAATTCGTTTCAGAGCAGGAACCTCAAGTCTGGAGGCTACGGATTCAAGAGGGAAGGGCCAAGCTCCCCTCAGGTGTGAGGAAAGATCTGTTCCCTCCAGATTTCTCTCCAGCTGCCTTCTGGCACTGCCTTCAGAGAGTTTCTTGACTTGCGGCAGCATAACCTCAGTCTCCATGGCATTCTTCCACTGCCTGTCTTTAAATTTCCCAGTCATAGCCGGGCTCTGGTGGCTCAGCCTGTAATCCCGCGCTTTGGGAGGCTGAGGTGAGTGGATTGCCTGAGCCCGCGGGTTCAAGACCCGCCTGGGCAACTTGGCGAGACCTCATCTCTACAATAAATCAAAAATTAGCCGGGCGTGGTAGCGCGCGCCTGTAGTTCCGGCTACTCGGAAGGCTGAGGTGGAAGGATCGCCGGAGCCCAGCAGGTCGAGGCTGCAGTGACTGGGAGCGGCCACTGCACTCCAGTCTGGGCGACAGAGTGAGACTCCAACTCAAAAAAAAAAAAAAAAAATTTCCCAGTCATTTGGGGCTAGTAGCCCATCCTGCTCCCAAAGGATGAATATGAGCTAGATGAGTATGAACTCATCCTAACTTAACTAATTCTATCTTCAATGACCTTATTTCCAAATAAGGTCACATTCTGAGATACTGAGGGTCAGGACTTCAATATAAGTTTTTTTGGGGAGGGGGTGCTGGTACAATTCAACACATAGCACAATCTCCGTTTTCCATAAAACAAAACTGATTGATCTAAGCTTGCTGAGCATATAAATGTCAAAACCAAAACCTGGAGTCAGCTTTTTCGACCAAGAGTCCTCAGTATTTTGCTCTTACAGTTTCCCTTCACTCCCCCACCCCAAATAAATATGGATTAGATCTGAGTCAATCTAGCTGAGGCATAAGCAATTGTTATGCAAAGTGTACATTAGAAATGCAAATACAATGTAATTACAAAGATGATTTAATCCCAGGCCAGCCTACTTGGTGGACTTAAAAGGGCATGCAAAAGTCATGGGAAGCTTGATTTAGAGAATCTAGGTCTTCTGGACACGTGAGACTAGTAGGCAGGGGACAGGACAGGGCAATTAGAAGCTGAAAAGAGAATAAGCTGTCTCTAGACAGTTGATAGAAGAGGAAATTGAGGGCTGGGTGCTAACTAATTGGGGTGAGGCTTGAGACCCCAAGATGGACAGTTCCCCTATGAAATTCATGGTGCAGCTCAGTTAGAGGGAAAAGACTGAACAATCCCAAGAGAGGCACTAATCGTGTATAATAACACCAGAGGTAGGGTGACCAAACCCTAGCCTGCCCAGGACTGAGAGGTTCCCAGAGTGGGATTTTCAATACTAAAACCTAGGCAGCCCTGGGCAAAAAGGGCTAGTGGTCCCCTATAAGGGTGTGAAAGCTTGAAGTCTGTTGTGAACTTGATTCATTAATAAGGGGGCCTCCTGGTTTGAGTTCTGGGATAGTGTGTCAACTACATGCCACGGGCATCCTTCAAGTTCTGGTGGAATAAGACTGTGTGTGTTCAGACACCACACCTAATCAGTGAGCCACTCCCACCCCCAGAAACACGCCGTCTTTCTGTTATATTGCTTTTCTCCTAGCTGCGTCAGAGGTGCAAGGAGATGGGGATCCCACTAAACGCAAACATCACAGACAGGTTTTGGTCCTTTGTGGAGAGCCTAAGCCCTCTCCACTGGAGGAACTTCCTGTTTCAATACCTTCCCCCTAGCCCTGCCCCGATCCCTCATGCAAACGGACAATGAAAAAAGAGACTCTCTCAAATTTTTCTGATCATAAAAATCGATGAAGATCCTGTTAAAAATACAGATTCGGAGACTCACTTATGCTGAATCTCCAGGAAAAACCTGAGAAGCTGTATACTGTATTTTTAAGTGAATTCTCCAGGTGATTACTGTAAGTGGGCTGGCCTTGAAAACTGGACCCAAAGCCCTCCTGGGAGGAGACCACATACCCATGGGGAGACCCTCCGCTCCTGTGTGTCTAGTCAGAATACGCAGAGGAGAAGGAGCTGGAGGGCCTCAGTGTGTCGGCTCCCTTCCCAGAGGCTTGGTTTGTTGTCTCAAAACAAGTGCCTAGGAAAGAGGGTAGGTCGGGCTTTTGTTTGTTTTCTTTTTGTAATGCGGCGATGAGGGAGTCTTTAGATCTACCCGATAGCAATGTTTTTGGCAACCAAAGCTAGCATGGGAAGAAGGCAGGGGTGGTTTGATCTGGGGTTGCTAAGAGGGCCTCCGCAAGGGCATCTGAGAGGCTGCATCTCTGTTCCATCAGGGTGGATGAAAGGGAAGGTTCCAGACTGTTAACCAGCGGCAGCTGGCAGCTTTATTGTTTTTTAATTAAATAACCCCCAGCCACAGGAGCACACACCAGTCCCCACCTCCTCCTCCTCACGAAGCCTCATTAAGCAAGAGGATGGCAATTAAGCCCAGCATCCACGGCTGACACCCCCACTGCCTGTGGATGGCTTCTTTGTGGCCATGGGCAGAACGGTGGTGCTCTCCTCCTTTTATTGGCAGAGGAGCTGCAGGGAGGCCATCTTTACTTGTCTCAAAATGGGCAACCTGGCTCTCTCTTCAGAGCCACCAGATGTGTCTTTTTGTCCCTTACTGCCTCCACATGGATGGCTGCCCATCAGATAAAGGCAGACATCTGCCCCAAAGAGCCAGTTTACCTCTGACAGGTGAGCACTTTGGGAGGGCAAGGGAGTTTTCCTGATGTCGCCTGCCATGATTTGGGCCCAGTGTGGCAGGAATCTTGTCATGTGGTACAGGTGGATAACTGCCAACATTTTAACTGTTCAGCCTACTCATTTCGCACCAGAGCCCTGTGACTGCAGGCCAGGCTGGTTTCCTTGTCCCTCGCTCTGTCCAGCCCTCCTCACTCGGCTGCTCCACACTGTCCTTTACCCTTTTTTGCATAGGCTTGAGCCCTCATCCTCTTGGTCGGTCTCTCCTATTTCTGAACCCTCTTGCTCCCAAATCCTAACTGCAGAGCCCATCGGTATATGTGGCAGCGTTTTTCACTGATATTAGGAAACCGGTGTACTAAGACAGAGACTCTGTTAAAAATTCTCCTCATTGGGAGAGGCGTGGGGGAGGAATGCATACAGACTGGGAGGCTGTTTCCATTGTATGAAGTCAGGGGCTCCCCCGCCCAGCTGGGGCCAAGCTGTGGTAATACTGTTTCCAGCAAAGCCCTCAAACCCAGTGAAAATGAATTTATCATTTATATCATTTCTCTTTGTAGCTCTGACAATCCATATTACCCCAGAACCTGACATCTCCACTTTCCTGCAATTGATAAATAATCTCTTTTTGATTTCTGTAACTGAGAAACATCATGAGCCCACATACAAAGGAAGATTCATTGGTCTTTTATTTCACATGTGAGCTCCTTGAAAAATCGAGTCTGCATCGCCATTTGGGCATTAATTCCTGACACGCCACTTATCATATTTTGATTGTTTCCAAGAGAACACCATATTTTAACTCTTTGGGCATGATTTAACTGATCAAATACACGGCATCTGGTTGTTATGGCAACTAAAGTTCTAAAAATAATATTAAAAAAGACCACCTTTAATTGAAATCACAAGAAGTTGTTATGGTAACTGGAATTTTGAAAAGTAACTAGGTTAAACTACATTTCATTTTATCTAGCACTTTGCACAAACAAATTCTGATTAAAATATCAGGTTTAATTTAATCAGTTAATTAATGTCATTAAATGTCATTTATCTTATAACTCTCATTTACATTCACTGCCAAATTATCCAACTTGCTAATTTACAACCATTCTGCCTTAAATCTAACATCCCAGAACCTGGGGCGGAGTGTGTCATGAGAGTTAGAAGCTGGGTTTGGACTCCACCTGAGACTCAACTCTGCCTTTTACTAGCTTCCTGAGCCTCCGTTTCTTTATCTATAAATTAGGGGCGGTGTTACCAGCTCTGATTTTCCACACGGTTGTATAGACCAAATAAAATTACTGTGAACATGCTTTGTTATCCTAGAACACACTATAATGTAATACATTATGATTATACCATTGTAGAGGTGGAAAAATTCCACTTCTGTCCTCCCTGGGGCCTGGCTGAGTTACAGAATTAAATGGACTTAACGTGGATTAACGGAGAAATGTGTAATGCAAATTTTATGTGCATAGGAGCCCACATGAGGAAATAAAGACCACAGAGAAACAGAGCAAGTCACTTGGATACTGAGTTGAACAAAGGGTGGTACATTGTGGAGAAGGAACTAAATTATGTGGGAGCCTTAAAAGATAAGAGCTGTTCTAACTAGGTCTGTTACCAGAATTATCTTGGTTCTGATATCTTATCCTGGAGGATAAGGTTGTTATGCCTTTGTAGTATAGGAAATTCTCACATAAGAATTGCATCTTCTGCCTTTAGGAAACAAGCACGAAGGTCAGAGTGACCTTTTTGGACCTGTTGTTTTTCAAGTGCCTTTAACTTAGTCAATATGCCGACACATTATAATTTAACCATTTTCTTTTGTCCACACATTTCTTGGCTATTGGATTTAAAAAAGAAACCGTATGAAAATAAGATAGAAATGCTCACACCTACCACACTGACTACAGAATTTTGAGTTTAGTGACTAAATTAATTAAGGAATGAAATTTATCCTTCTTATCTTCTACAATTCTTAAAGAAAAATTGGAGGTGTCTTGAAGATAAGAATGGTATTAAAACCTTCTTTGATATCCCCTGTAGTATCTCGCACACAGAAGGTACTTGAATACTATGAATTTATGTTAATATACAATGTTTTAATAGCATATTCCAGATGCAGAAAGACCTGAAATCAATCCTTACAACACTTAAATTATTCCTGTCTTGAGAGGGGAAGCGGTCGTGTAAGTAAATAAACTCTCAATCAAATTTTACAGTTTCCACAATAGAATACAGAAGAAGAAAGAGTCAATTACACAGGAAGGTGGGTGGTGTGGGTGGATTTATGAAAGACTTCGTAGGGAAGTCAACCTTGAAGAGTGTGCACCAGGATGGGTCGTGGGGGTGGGAATAGGAATAACGGCAGCCATTCTATTCAGTGGGTGGTGTTCATGAAGGCTCACCACCACTCCAAACGCTATCTTTGGTGATGTCCAAGACAGACAGCCCTGGGCCATTTTTGCCATCTAGTACTAGAGAGACTGAAACTTAGTATCTGAGACCAAAAAAAGAAAAGAAAAAAAGTGTTAGTTCCAAGAGGAAAACTGCAAAATTGAATTTAATAAATGTTTAAACATCTATAAAATGTAACATTGGGCCAACTTCATTAATTGTCATGTTTACTACTCCTAAATATTTCATTACACTGAAAATAATTTGAAGGTTACATTTTCCTCACTTTGCAAGAATTTCCAACTATGCAAAGTTATTGCCAAGAAATCATAACCAATCTCAAGTTTAATTAGTTATCTGTAGCCAAATTATTTCAAAAGCAAAATTACGTTTTTTTAATCCAAAAAGTAGATGCAGGTTAATACGGTTAATTTGGTGTATGATGGAACTACTGGAAATAAGAGTTCCAAGGGCCTGTAACATTTTTAATAGTACAGGCTGGTCTTTTATTTGTATACAGCAAGCCTAGGACTTGAAAATAAGAGAAAATGATGTAATAATACAATGATAAAGACATGGGTATGTATGTTAGAACAATGGCAGCACAAGTTTAATGGGAAGAAACAAGGTTGTGTTGAGGAAAGGCTGGTGAACTAAGAGTAAGACCTGAGTTCTAGTCCTGGCTCCGTTACCAGATGGGTGACTCTGAGTGATTTGCTTCACTTCTCTAAAGTTAAGTTTCACATGCTTTGGTGCAGTAGGCGGCTCTGATCAACACCAGCATTGCTCAAAAGTCCTCACAATTTCCCTACTTTCTGAAAGCTAGCAGCAAAGCTGAGATTAGGAGGTAGCTTTCCTTGGTCATCTCTCCTCCAGCTTTTCCAGTAGTTTTATAACTACCCAACTCTTGCATTAAACTCCTGCTACTTGAAATATCTGGAGCTGATTTTTGTTTTTCGGATCTAGTCCTGATTGATATACTGTTTTTGTAGTTCTCACTATTGCTAGAGTTATTTCCCACTAGTCTTTGGAACAAGGTTTTGTCTTATACACCATAATATTCCTTGAACCAAGTGTGATAACTTGTGAGGAGATGGCAATACACCTTTGTGCTACTTCCTTCTTCTTTGTCTAGGGCAGGATTACATTGATATCTAACTGAGCCAGAAAAGCATCTTTGTTCTCAATACAGAACTCCAATCAGCTACTACCAAAAATTAGGAAATGACATTAAATATGAAATCTATCATGCCTGACCCAGCTGAAAAACATGTTTGTTAAAAGAACAGATTGATGCATGAGCGTAAAATAACCTTTAATTTAACTCTTTGCTCTTTTAAACATAGAGCACCGATCCCTTCACGTTCTGCTGGTAGCTGTGATTGCTGTTCAGAAGTAAGAAAAAGTAAAAATTAAAGGCATAAAGAATTATGGAGAAAGTTACTTTCTTGTTTTTCTTTAAATACAGGGAAGTAGAAAGGAATTAATGAGATGGGAAATATGAAAGTAAAGTAGTTTTTATAATAATGATGTGATTTTATAATATCTTACAAAAGGGTTCTCCAGTACGATCTACATTTATATCTCTCCATTAGTACATGTCTCCAATATATAAACACACTACACAATGAAGTAAAGACTTTTCCTTTTCTTAAAAACTAGAAGTAAGATGTCGATAGGTGATACTTTAGCTGATGGCTTATAAATGAGGCCTATTAATGTAATGACTTTTAAAATTTTTGTTTTTAATCATCGAATCCTTAAACCAGAAAAGTTCTCAAGGGGTCTGAGGCTCTAGCCCTCAGCCTGTACCTAAACATTCTCAGACTAATGATCATCATTTCTTCCCCTCAGTGATTCGCTTCAGAGTCGTTAATTTTTATTTTACTTTTATCTTTTTAAAAGTCCAACTTTTGTCACTGTTTCTCAGTAATTAGCATGCATGTTTTTAATTGGCATACTCATGTTCCTTATCTCAACTGGATTTTTCTTTTCCCTAGTTTTTAAAGGCTAGATACTCAAATGTTGAATCAAATCTGTCTCATCAAACCATCATTTCTCCTATACTATTTTTATAGTAAGACCCAAATATTGGGCAAAGATAGTTAATTTTATGCCATTTTAAAATTATTTTTGCTTTGAAAAAGAGTTTGAATCTTTGATGCTGTAATAATAACATTACCTGCTTATGTGTCAACATTACCTACTTGTGCACTAATACTTGTAGAACAACTATGTTGTTAAAAGTAACTATACTGTGATTTTTATAGTATTTTTATGTTTGGTCAATATTGTAGTTACTAGTATTAGACTTGCCCTCCCAACGTAAACAACTAGAAAGCAGGACATATTTTTTTCAGCCATTATTAGACACTGGGTAATAGGCAGCACAGGCCTATGATGTGTAATAGAAGGCAAACAAACAAGAGGGGCCTTAGAATCACACTGGCTTTCCATCTGAGAGTACTTTCTGAAATGTGGCCTGGGGAGGGGAAACCCAAGCAGAGCACCGTGGTCTTACTAAGTTAAAAAGGCCAAAATTGGAGTTGTGCAGGATGAGGCAACTGGGATTTTCCTTGTAAGAAAAAAGACTAGAGAAAAGAAGTATATGAAAAGAAACAACATCAATAATCAATTCCATCTCCACTACTGTCTTACTTTCAGCCTCTTTGTTCCATTTTTTTTCAGTGATTGCTCTAAGTCTTACAAGATGCATACTCGACTTATTCTTGATAGAGTGCAAAAATAATATATACAAAATACAATGAATCACAGCCAAATATGGATATTCTCAGGAAGCAAGTTTGGTTTAACATTTAAAAATGTATTATTGCAATTCTCCATTAACATAATAAATGAGGGGAGGTATACCCATACGAGTTTCTCAAAAGTAGCAGAAACAAACATTTTTCATTTTTAAAAAATTTTAAGTAGAAATGAGCTCTCACTATGTTGCCCAGGCTAGTTCTGAATTCATGGCCTCAAGTGATCCTCCTGCTTTAGCGTCCCAAAAGATTACAGGAGTGTGCCATCATACCTGGCCAGAAGCAGAAAAAAATTTTTGAAAAAATTTAATGTCACTTCTTGATAAAATATCTCAGCAAATTGAGAATAGAAGAGAACTTTCTCAATATGGCAAAGGGTATCTACAAGAAAACAAACAATCAAAACCCCAGAAATAAAAGGAGCAAGTGTCGCTCTTCATGATTACAAACAAAATGTTTTTTCCCTTATATCAAGAAGAAAGATGATCTACTATCATCATTTATATTTAATATTGTATTGGAAGACCTAGCCAATACAATAAGATAAGAAAAGCAAGTAAAAGGCATACAGATTTGAAAAAGAGTTAAAATAAAGCAGCTTGTCTATTTGTGGATTGTGAATGCAGAAAACTCTAAAGTAGCTAGAAAAAAGCAGCTATAACTAATGTCACTTTATAAAGGACACAGTATACAAGGTCAATATTAAAAAAATCATTCATATTTCTGTATACTATCAGCAAACAACTGAAAAAATAATTTAAAATCTATCATTAAAGATATCAAAGGCACTTTTGCCCAAAAGACAGGCAATAACAAATGCTGGTAAAGACGGAAAGAAAGGGGAGCACTCGTGCACTGCTGGTGGGAATGTAAATTTATATAGCCACTCTGGAGGCTCCTCAAAAAACTAAAAATAGAAATACCATATGATCTAGCAATTCCACTGCTAGGTATGTACCTTCAAAGAAAGGAAATTAGTGTGCAGTCTTGAAGAGCTATCTATATTCCCGTGTTTATTGATAACCATTCACAATGGCAAAGATCTGGAATCAAACTAGGAGTCTGTCAACAAATGAATGGATAAGTAAAATGTGTACATATCCACAATGGAGTATTATTCAGTCATAAAAAACAATGTGATACTGTCATTTGCAACAACATAGATGGAACTGAAGGACATTATGTTAAGTGAAATAAATAAGGCACAGAAAGATAAATTTTGCATGTTCTCACTCATCTGTGAGAGCTAAATATTAAAATTGAACTCATGGAGATATAGAGTAGAATGAGGGGTTCCAGCAGCTGGGAAGGGTAGTGAGGGAGGAAGTGGGGAGGGTTAATGGATGCAAAAAATATAACTAGATAGAATAAATAAGACCTAGTGTTTGATGGCACAATGGGATGACTACAGTCAACTACAATTTGTTGTATATTTTTAAATGACTAAAAGAAAAAGAGAGGAGTTGGAATGTCCAAAACACAAAGAAATAACAAATGCTTGAGGTGATGTATACCTTGATTTAATTATTACACATTGTATACCTATATCAAAATATCTCATGTATGAGGGGGACCCCCAAAAACCCAGAATTTATTTATAAAAAGTTGTATATTTATTCTTACATGTTTAAACTTCAGTCACTTTCAAAGTAATACCTTTTAGTGCATCTGCCATTTTTTTTGTTTCAACTCTTCCACACCAGCAAAACATTTCCCTTTGAGGACTTTTTTCATCAAGAAACAAAAAAAAAAAGTCACTCAGGCAAGATCGGATTAATAGGGAGGGTGGGGCATGGGAGTTGTCATTTGTGGTCAAAAACTGCTGAACTGTCAGTGAGGTATGGGCAGATGCGCTCATAAATCACTCATCATGAAATGGGCAAATGTGTTGAAAGAATCTTCAAAAAAAAATTCACTGAAGCTGAATGCAGCCTCTCACAACAATGTTAGCTGGTACACTGATGCCAATGGGCTCCTAGAACACTGGGAGGCCTGTACTACAGGGGCCTGCCCTCCAAAAAATAATTTCAGGTGCTTTGGGGTTCCCCCTCATACTCCATAAACATATACACCTACTATGTACTCATAAAAATTAAAAATTAATACATTTTAAAAAGCTAACAAAGGATATGACTACTTAGACATAATTTAACAAGCTATGTGTAAGACCTATACTCCAAAACCAACAAAACATTGCTGAGAGAAATTAAAGAAGACATAAATAAATGTATAAGTAAATAAAGATGAAATAAAAATTTTCTTCTAAATTGATCTTTACATTGTTATGACCGAGTAAGCGAGAAGAAGTTATGCCGGCAAGTTGAGTCGAATTAATTATGAATTTATTAAACGCGTGAGTAAGAGTAGGCAAACTCCAGAAAAACTCTCGGCAAATTGGTGTAGTTTGTGACAAGTTTTTATAGATAAAATTTGTAGTATTGCCTATGTAGCAACTTAGTGAGCATAGCAACTATTAACTAACAACTTGGCAACCAAAATGGGAACTTTTGATTGTTAGGGAGCTTTGATTAATTTTGAAAAACAGAGCAAATTTAGAGGACTCACAATCCTTGATTTCAAGACTTACTGTAACACTAAAGTAATTAAGACACAGAGATGCTGTTGTGAGAATAAACATAGAGATCAACAAAACAGAATGAAGAGTATAGATTTGGACCCACACATGATTTCTGACAAGGATGCCCAAATATTTCAATGGTTAAAGTCTTTTTTTTTTTGAGTTGGAGTCCCACTCGATCGCCCAGACTGGAGTGCAGTGGCCGCTCCCGGCCACCGCAGCCTCGACCTGCTGGGCTCCGGCGATCCTTCCGCCTCAGCCTTCCGAGTAGCCGGAATTACAGGCG
>CAUYQG010118600.1:0-11101 GCA_963574415.1 Tarsius wallacei | reverse complement strand
CCGGGCTCGGTGGCTCAGCCTGTAATCCCGCGCCTTGGGAGGCTGAGGTGAGTGGATTGCCTGAGCCTGCGGGTTCGAGACCCGCCTGGGCAGGCAAAACCTCATCTCTACAATAAATCAAAAAATTAGCCGGGCGTGGTAGCGTGCACCTGTAATTCCAGCTACTTGGAAGGCAGAGGCGGAGGGATCGCTGGAGCCCAGCAGGTTGAGGCTGCGGTGGCCAGGAGCGGCCACTGCACTCCAGTCTGGGTGATCGAGTGGGACTCCAACTCAAAAAAAAAAAAAAAAAAAAAAGAGAAGGAAAATGGCCAGTTCTCAAACTGCCATTTTGCATTTCCAAATACATTAAATTTCTTCTCATAAAGAAAACAAAAATAAACTCTTTCTTTCTCCATTAGCTTATTATTTGCCACATAACTTACCACCAACTTATGGCTTAAACCACACATATTATCTCACCGTCTATGTGAGTCTCAAGACTCCAGTCACAACTTATTTGGTTGTCCTCATCAGGATCCCTTGTGAGGCCACAGCCAAGATGACACCTAGGGCCAAGATCATATCTCAAGGTGTAACTGGGATAGACAGAAATCCATCTGCTTCTCAGATCATGAGGTTGTTGGTGGAATTCAGTTCCTGTAGGGCTGTAGAGTTGGGGGTCTCAGCGTTGAGATGACTGTTGGCTGGCATTGACCCCCATTTCCTTGCCAGATGAACCTTTCTAATACAACTCTCTTCATCAGATTTTGCCAGGCAATAGAGTGAGTTTGTTAGCAAGGCAGACACAACCATTTTGTAAACTCCTCAAGCAAGAGACATCTCATCAGTTTTGCCTATTGATTCGAAGGAAATTATAGGTTCTACCTGTACTCAAGGGAAGTGTGCGACAAGGGTGTGACCAAAACAAGGAGAAAGTCATTGGAAGCCATCTTTTTTTTTTTTTTTTGAGTTGGAGTCTCACTCTGTCGCCCAGACTGGAGTGCAGTGGCCACTCCCAGCTGCCACAGCCTCCACCTGCTGGGCTCTGCGATCCTTCTGCCTCAGCCTTCCAAGTAGCTGGAACTACAGGCGCGTGCTACCATGCCCGGCTAATTTTTTTAAAATTTATTTATTGTAGAGATGAGGTCTCACCAAGTTGCCCAGGCGGGTCTCGAACCCGCGGGCTCAGGCAATCCACTCACCTCAGCCTCCCAAAGGTGTGGGGTTACAGGCTGAGCCACCGAGCCCAACTGGAAACCATCTTAGAAGCTCCTATTACAGTCTCCATTCTCATTTTGTCCACATAGATAGAAACTTCTGGTAATATCTAGCATCCCATTTCTACTTGCCTTATTTTCTTAAAGGAAAGCAATATTTGGGTTACTGACCATTCAATTATACACAAAGTATGTACGTCCTGGATTGACCGATTGATCAAGTATAGGCAGGGAAACTCATTTCCCACTTACCTTCCATTTTCTCAAATGGAGAATGGGAATATTTATCTTAGAACTCTTTTTTAAAAATTTATTTTAAAGATGTGGGGTACAAGTCAGGATTAGGCATATAAGATCACAGATTCAATGTTCTTGGGACCCTACTATGAGTTATTTTCCCTGTTCCTTTTCTAATGATATTTTTTCATGATATGAATATGAAATCAAACTTACTGATATAAAGAAATACTCCCAAACATTGCAAACTTTCCAAATCACTTATGCACCTTTATTTTCTTTGAGGGCTGTCCTCATCTCTGAAAGTACCACTTCATGTATCCTGTTTATTGTCCAACTGCTTCCACTAGAATCAAGACTTACAGTGGCAGGGATATTTTTCCTTGCATGTTGTAGGTTAGAGATGTTTTTGTACCTACCTGCTAATTAGGAACTTGCATACAGAGGGGGCACAAAATACATAGAAATTGACTATGAATCCCCTCCTTGATTTGGATAAGCTGTACCCAACTCTGTGAGCAGAGGCGCCTATGTTCTCTGGCTACGTTAAACGTATCTTGGTTGAAAACATTGACCATCAGCTTCGGCGTCCATAGAGTTGTTAATGGCATCATCTATCATGAGGATGCAATGATATGTGCATGTAAAATAGTGAGCAGTTACAATGGTTATACTGATAGTACTGAAAACAGTTCTCCCAGTGCAATTCTTGCCTTAGGCTTTAATACTTGGTGGGGAAAAAATCTCTGTCTTAGGACTTTGCTTGAGAGCAGATTTTCTTTTTCTATAGAGGTGGCATGAGAAACTTCCAAGAATGCCCAAAGGATGATGACACATGGGGAATTAGGCACTGATGCAACCAAGTCGCGATGTCACTGATGAATACCACCAGTTAGGTAGTATTAACAGAATTCTCTGTCTGTATTTCTTCAGGCTTCCTGAAAGTAATGTGAGTGCTGAAACCCAGAGGTTGCTGAAGGCTGTACAAGAAAAAAACACCAATCTGATTTTTGTATCTCAGTCTTGGGCTGGAAAGGAAGGCAGAGAAATCGGTGATAGGCCAGGTTCAATGAAGCCTAATTTGAGTTGGCATTCAAGATTTTTCAAATTTCCCACAAGAGTTACTACTGTATAAATATCAACTACAGTTTCTGGGCAAGTCCTTTAACCATATTCTACATAAAATGTGTTTAATAGAAACTATCACCATGTCAGCAGTCCAGGAAAATTACGGTTAGGGTTTCCCATTTAATTGAGTTTTGTGATTGTGATCAAGTCAACCACTTTCTTTATAAAATTCCTACACTGTCTCGCAAGAGTATTAAAAGGATTATATGAAGTAATAAAAGGTTAAAATGCATTAGAAAAAAAAGTGTGAAGCATGATTTTTTTTATCCATGACCATTGTGGAGTAACAAATTGGACAGAATTAGCCATGATCCCTTTGGGGTTTTTTGTCTAGGGAGAGTCATCAAAAGGTATCTCTAGGAAGCCCTTGAAAGAAAGCCCTCATCTTAGATCCCTTTTTTCTGTAATCCCAGCACATTGGGAGGCCAAGGCTAGTGGATTGCCTGAGCCTGTGGGTTCGAGACAAGTCCAGGCAACTTGGCGAGACCTCATCTCTACAATACATTAAAAAAGTGAGCTGGGCATGTTATTGCATGCCTGTAGTTCTGGCTACTTGGAAGGCTGAGGCAGAAGGATCGCTGGAGTCCAGCAGGTTGATGCTGGGATGGCTGCAAGTGTGCCACAGCACTCTAGCCTGGGCAACAGAGATACTCCAACTAAAAAAAAAAAAAAAAAATCCCGTTCTTACTTTTCATTTCTTCTGCAAACTTCCTGTGATGATAAGAATGAGGGTAGAGGAAAAATTGTAAAAATAAATAAAAATAAAAACTTTCATCCCGCTCTACATACAACTTAACCAGTTTTTGTTCCCTTACCCTTCCCCTCCATCCCCACTAACAATTTTATGAGAGTGACCCATGGGGTAAGGGTTACTTACCCCCTAAACTGCAGGAAAAGTGTGAGATTTATGTGATCTCAAAAAAAGCATTTCTTTTTATCCCTTCCTCAGAAGAGGGAGTGAAACTAGGCATCCTTTGATAATTTTTCCAAACCCTACACGATATTTACAATGCCCTATTTCTAAGCATTTAGAGTTACTGTGTCCAGGATGGCCCCAGGGGTGAGGGGGAGCATTTATTAAAGTTGCGTAGGTTTTAGAGTTCCTTAGTGACCCAAATATAATCTTGTTATAAAAACAGGAGCTGGACAAGCTATTAAGTATCATGGCCTGTCTCACTGTCACAGCTGCTGTCCTGAAGACTGTTTTACCCTGCTGGTCTCAGCCCCTACCCTGAATCACACATGTCCCTTTCCCTTCAATTTTCTACCTCACTCTACCAGCGACCCAATTACAGCTCCCTCAACAAATCGGGATCTCAAGCTATGGAGTCAAGTTTGAGTCCAGTTCTTTCAAATGCTTTACACGAACGTTAAACGGAAACCCAAACTTCCCTTCAGCCTTCCTTTTCCTAATCTTCAGCCACAAACCTAAGGTCTAACTCAGTTCTACTTCTATTATCCCAACTGAAAATTTTGGCAATGCATTCAGGAACCCAGGTAGTCTAGCAATATTCAACAGTGGACCTGAATTTTAAAACCACTAACTACAGATCATATTTTATGATGTCAGAAAAAACTTTGAGGAATGCTTAAAAGATAATGTGGGTACAGCTATGCCTAAAAACAGTTTGTTTCCTATAAAATTGAGCATACACTGACCATGCAGCCTAGCAATGTACTTCCAGGCATTTATCTCAGAAATAGAAACTGATCAGACAAGAGACTGCACACAAATTTTCAAAGTAGCTTTATTTGCAATGGCCCCAAACTGGAAACACCTCGAATGTCCTCAAATGGGTGAAAGATTAAAATGTGATCCAATCCATACCGTGGACCACAACTTGGCAAAGAGAAGGAATGAACTATTGTTACACACACTGGCTTCGACGGATCACACTGAGTGGAAAAGCTGATCTCAACAGGTTATGTGATGTGTCCGTCCACATGCATGGTCATGCATCACTTAATGACAGGGATGTGCTCTGAGATATGTACCATGAGGTCATTCGGTCACTGTGTGAACATCACAGAGTGAACTTGGACCTAGATGGCAGTGCCTCCTACACCCCTGGACGTCGTGGTGCATACGATTGCTCCTGGGGTCAGGCATGTCTTTCTGCTGATTCCTGTAGGCCACCGCACACAGTGGTGAGCATGTGTGTCCCTAAGCATCTCAGAACATAGCAAAGGGAATAAAGATGAATTGTGCACCTGAACAGGGCACCGTGAATGGGGCCTGGGGACTGGAGGCTGCTCTGGGTGAGTCAGGGGGTGGGTGATGATTAAGTGTGAGGGCCTAGGACGTCACTGGACATACTGCAGTCTCTATACACAACACGCACGTAGCCTACACGGACTCACAAAAGCATTTTCCTCAGGATTTACCTTAGCTCATGATAACTTTTTCACTCTATAAACACATCTTTTTTTAACTTTTTAAAAATTATTTGGTAATAAAACACATTGCCTAGAAGTTCAAAAATATTTGCTTTCTTTATATCCTTATTCTCTGTTTTCCTATTTATGTTTTTATTTTATTAATAACTTTATTGTAGAGATGTGGTTTACAAGTCAGGATTGGGAACAGAAGTAACCTATGAGCAGGTGATGTTTGGGTCACCAGCTGGTCCTCACTTCCCCTCCTTTAGAACACTTTATGTTGTTAAGTGCACCCTCCCATTGCCAGCAGTGTCCCATGACAGGTGGGGGGGAAGAGAGACAGAGACCTGAAAATTAATCACAACACAAGCGTCCCTCCCTTGTGTTGTGATTAATTTTCAGGTCTCTGTCTCTCTTCCCCGCCACCTGTCTCCCCTCCTCCGCCCTCTCTCCATTTTTCTCCTTCTCCCCACCCCCTTCTGTCTCTCTTTTCCCCTCCACATATTTCCCTCCTCCCCCCTCATTCCCTTGATTCGCCCTCACTCTCTCTCTCACTAAAGCTAAAGATTCACTACAGTGACCTTGGGAAAATGTTTCCAAACTTTTAAACTTGACATGATGTGTTGACACTTAGGGTTCTCTTGATTGCCCTGCAGTGATTTCCTTCCTTCTGTTTAACTTGTCCTTGATTTCCTCGACTCACTCACTTAAAATGGAAGCTTAGGCCCTGATGAGGGAATTTCCCTCTCCCACCTTGTGTTTATTCCTGTCAGTTTTCTTCTGAGCTGCAGCAGCCTCTGCCTGTCTTGTAAAATAGAGTTCAATCAAATCAGATTATTTTGCAATTTTTTCTAATGTTACCTCTGATCTGTATTTTACTTAGAAGTGGTCATGTCATGCTCATACATGTGAGGGTTGAATATTTTATGAGTTTCTTCTTGTTGCTGATTTCTAATTTAATTCTGTTGGCAATAGAGAACAGGGTGCATACTATTTCAGTTTTAATGTTCATGTGGTGTGTCTCTGACCAGCTGTCTACCCTGGTGAATGTTCAACATGCATCTGAAATGAATATGTGTGTCTCAGTTACTGGGAAAAAATGAACAGACCCACATACATTCCTGTTTTTATAGCATGTGGATTTTGATCATTTATAAATCAATCTGTTGTGTCATATTTATATCATTATTTAGTTTTATATCCTCATAACACATTGAATTAATCTTATAGAAATAAAAAGGAAAACATCTGCAAATTAATCTGCAAACAAAAATACTTCATGGAGCAGAAATGTAAACATAAGTTCCAAGAACATGACACTACCTCATATCTGATATGCAACAATTTCCTAGTCAATATAATCAGTATTCATCGTTCATTGAAAAACAAATGTTTATCTTCTATACTTTGTACCATACATGTACCAAGCAGAAAATTTCTTGGCTTTTGTCTTGAGCATACAACCATTTCCTTCAGATGTGTTGTGTCTAAAGGTCGATATGCCTTGCCCAGGGTGAATTGCACAACTGAAAATATCCTAATTTATCCCAGGACAGACATTCAGAAATCCTTGATCATCACAAGTGACATCTCCATGAGCAAAAAATGGACGTAGTGGCTCAGGAGCAGAAACTTTGGCGAATGTGAAGATATGGGACCCATCCCTAAGGTTATAAAAGGAGAGGATCCCCATATCCATATCCAGGAAAACCCCCATGTGTTGCACCCAGGGGCCCACCCAGAGAGGAGTCAAAGACCCAGTGCTGGCCCAGAGGTGTGGTCCTGCCCTCCGACCCACAGTCCAGAAGCCGAACTCTGAAGAGAGTGTGAATGTTACTCGCCGGTTCACAGATTCTTTGCAGACACCCACATCCCAGGTGTTGCTTGTGCCCATGTGCACTTCCCAGTAATGGCGCCCAGTTGTGAACTGAGGGGCACCCAGGACACACAGTGCAGGGTTGAACCTCTCAGCATGCTCCTCCCTGTTGTGTCTGAAACACCCACAACGGACCTTCCTCAGGTCATCAGAGATGATGAGGTGGTTGTTGGCTGTGTCCACATCCAAGGTCATGTCCACTGTGGAGAAAAAAATAATAGTTCAGCAAAAACACACAGTAGAGTCTCCTGATTTTTTTCCACTAAAAAGACCCAAATATTTTATTCACTATCACTTGTGTATTCCACTTTCTTTACTCAAATCAGAATTTTCTATGAATATTCTCCAGTCCCATAATTAGGGCAAATTTTATGTAGAGAACGCATGAAATATATTAATAATTGCTACAAATTCACTATAGTCATAGTAGAAGTTTTTTCCCCCTTAAATTATTGATTATTGTTTGGTTGTTACTTGTTTTTTAGAAACAAGGTCTCACTCTGCCACCCAGGCTGATATCGAACTCCCGGGCTCAAACAATCCTCCCACCTCAATTTTCCAGAGTGTTGGGATTACAGGTACCAACCACCATGCCAGGCTCAATTACTCAATATTTCGATTAAATATTCAGTAAATAATCGAATATTTCAATTAAATATTAAATATTTCCTTTTAATGCATAAGATACACGAAGGAAAAGGCTTCTTTGCTCTCATAATTATTATAGGCTGCCACAGATTCATTGAAAACCTGTACTGAGCCATGCAAACAGCTATTGTTTGGGAGCATAAAAACTGTAGCTTGCAGAGGTTAGCTAATGCTGAGATGTAATGGACAAAAGCTGCTTTTTCCAGGACACTTTATAAGTTGAGGACAGGCTGCACAGATTTCTTACCTCGGAATTTCTTCATCTTTGGATTCATCTGCAGAGCAGCTCTCAGCTGGGGCTCTAGTTCCTTGACCTTGGAAACCAACTTCCCCAGCTGGGAGATGGGCCTGATGTCCTTCTTCTGAGAGACCACAGGGCAGAAGGGGCACAGGACACCTTCCCCGTTGGGCTCCTTAGGCAAAGAGTTGACACACTGGAGGCAGCAGACGTACCCACACTTCAGTCGCATGGGATCTTCAAGATAAGTCCGGCAGACATAGCACTGACTCACATCTTTGAAGTGTTCTGCCATGGCCAATGTCTGGGGGAAAAGGAGCCCAGTATGAGAATTCCCATGAGCTGAATAGCTAAGAGTCTCTGGGGCACTTTTATCTTTACTTGCGTAAAGATATTGCTGTCTATTTTTATCGCTAGCACTAAGAAATAAACACACATCAATGTGCAGATATAAATGACTCAGGAGCCCAAACCTCTGATATCTGAAATACTAGCTAGAGTGTAGGACATGGCTCACCATGAAGCTTTGAGTGGAAGTGGTCAGTCTCCACACCTGAGCTGTCCAATAGAGTATCCACAAGTGAACTTCTATATACTTATATATGTATGTATATATATATATATATGTATGTATGTATATATATATTTTTTCTTTTTGTTTTTTGATTTGGAGTCTCACTCCATGGTCCAGTCTGGAGTACAGGTGCATGCTCACGGCCACCCTAGCATTGACCTACGGGGCACAGGCAGTCCTTCCACCTCAGCCTTCCAAAGAACTGGAACTACAGGCGTGCCCTACTACACCCTACTAATTTTTTAATTTATTGTTGAGATAAGGTCTCAGCAGGTTGCCCAGGCTGTTCTTGAACCCACAGGCTCAGGCAATCCTCTCATCTCAACCTCCCAATGTGCTAGGATTCATCCAAAATAAATATCCAAAAGAGACTCATATAACTCTTTTGGATACTCTTTGGGATATTCGTATCCAAAAGAGACTCATACAACTCAACAAAAAAGCTAGTGTTCTCATTTTAAAGTAGGCAAAGGACCTCAATAAACTTTTCTCTGAAGAACACACGCAAATGGACAAATTTCTAAAAATGTGCTCAACTTCAGTAGACATCAGGAAAATGCAAATTAAATTATAGTGCGATATTATGTCACATGACTTAAAATGGACATAATCAGAAAGACAAGAAAAAGTGTTTGTAAGGGTGTGATGAAAGAGTATTGCCTGGGCTGGTCTCAAAGCCACGGGCTCAGGCAAGCCACTCGCCTTGGCCTCTCAAAGTGCTAGTATTTATCCAAAATATTTAAGAAACCCAAACGACTTAATAAAAAAGCTAATGTTCTCATTTTAAAATGGTCAAAGAAGCTCAATAAACATTTTTCTGAAGAACACATGCAAATAGACAAATTTCTAAAACTGCTCAACTTCAGTAGTCATCAGGAAAATGCAAATTAAATTATAGGGTGATATTATGTCACATGTGTTTAATTGGCCATAATCAAAAAGACAAGAAAAAAGTGTTTGTAAGGGTGTGGAGAAAAAGGAGTTCTTATACAATGTTGGTGGGGACATAAATTGGTACAATCAGTAGCAAAAACAGTAGAGAAGCATTATTCACAATAGCCCAAACATGAAAACAGCCCAAGTATTTGTAGTCAAAAAATTGATTTAAAAATTGTGGTATATGTACAGTGAAGTATTATTCAGCCAAATGAATGAGGAAAATTCTGCCATTTGCAGCAACGTGGATGAGTCTTGAGGGTACCATGCTTGTAAAATATGCCAATCAGAGAATGATTTTTAAAAAATCAATGCTCTCACTAGTGCAGAATCTGAAAATATTGACATCATAGAAACAGAGAGTAGAGTTATTATAGTAGTTCCCATGTGCCATGGGATAAAAAACTTGCAAAATTAAACAAAACCCATAGCAAAATCTGAGGGATTGAATAAGTCAGTGGCTGAAACTCTACTCACTGTCTCATAAAGTTTGACAAGTTCTGATGGTAGTCAAGAAAATCAAGATCGTCATTGCTCTAGCCTGGGCAGTGAAAAACTAAGTCCTACCTACTTCTGTCAGAAGAGAGGTTCCAGTGTCTCCAAGTGTATACAGGGTTCATGGCATAGAGTTGGTCTCAGAGAACACTTGCTTAGTTAAGAAATGACTCCATTCCCAGCCTATTCTCTTAGTCAGCTCTTTGTAGAAATTTGAGTAGTATAAACAATTCCGTACAACTGAACTCACCTCTCCTCCACCAGGTTCTCTTCTGACCTCCAGCTGCTTCCAGGGACAACAATTCAGATCTGCAGTGAGACCGACCTCCAAGGGGCTTTTATTGGAGAAGATCTCTCCACCCACCTCATTTACATTCTGCCCCTCCTTTATAACTCAATCAGATTTGATTTAATTCTGGCATGGGTGAGAATTTTTCTGGACTCTTGCTCATGGAGTTTTGATTCCTAACATGTTTTACATTTATTTACATTAAATCAATCATGAGCAGAATCTGTTCTCTTTGGGAACACCAGGTGGCCTCAGTCTATTGATCTATTTCTAGTCGATTCTTTCAAAAAGTCATTTTGCCTGGAATTGCATTTATATTCATTTCTTGGGTTTGGGATTTTTCCATTAAAAATTATAGAAGAGCATATTAGAATTCCCAACATACTCTCAGGGTTGACTTTAGGGTCTCCCTCTGTCACCCAGGCTGGAGTGCAGCGGCAGGATCCTGGTTCACTACAGCCTCGACCTCCTGGGCTCAGTAGTTTCTTCTGTCTCAGTCTCCCAAGTAACTGGGACTACAGGCACACACCACTATGCCCAGTTAAACTTTTTTTTTTTTTACTACTTTCATTTGTAGACATGAAGTCTTACTATGCTGTCCCAGCTTTGTCCCAGCTGGTCATGAACTCTTGGACTCAAGCAATCCTCCCAACTTGGCCTCACAAATTGCTGAAAAATCAAGCATGAGCCACCACATTTGGCTTGGTGACAATTTTTCATGCTATTGGCATTAAGGATTTCACCACAAAGAATGCAGATGGTTGTATCTTGAGTTTTAAAAATTAATATGGACCAAAGACTGTCATACAATTATTAGATTAGGTCTTGATATTATGCCTGTTGATGATAAGATGTGGGAGAAGGATTATCTGGAATCGTTTCAACATTGAGCAACATTATTAATTCCTCCTATTGTGTGAGGTTAATTCCAAATAATTTTTTTTTAAGATTTCAAAGGCTACTGTTAATGGAGGTAAATCATCAGTGATTAATAATAAGAATCTAGTACATATTCCTTCAGGCCAAGGTATTGACAAATCATTCACCATCAGCTACAGGCTGCTAAACAAGGAGACAAGAGCTTAGAAGAAAGAAAACTGTGATA
>CAUYQG010118595.1:0-25581 GCA_963574415.1 Tarsius wallacei | reverse complement strand
GGTAAACACATCAGGGAAACATTGGGTTAAAGATCAACAGGTGGGCCCGGCTCGGTGGGAGGCCCAGGCGAGTGAATTGCTTGAGCCCGCGGGTTCGAAAGCAGCCTGGGCAACTTGGCGAGGCCTCATCTCTACGATAAATCAAAAATTAGCCGGGCGTGGTAGCACACACTTGTAGTTCCGGCTACTTGGAAGGCTGAGGTGGAAGGATCGCCAGAGCCCAGCAGGTTGATGCTGGGGTGGCCGTGAGTGTGCCACAGAACTCCAGCTTGGGCGACAGAGTGAGACTCCAACTCAAAAAAAAAAAAGATCAACAGGTGTCTGTACTGCAGGACATCTCAAAATAACAATGTTAGTAATGCCAATGGCACCTATGGCAGAGGCTGAGAGGATTAAATGAGATAATACATGTGTGACTCACTCGGTCCTCCCCTGCACATATGGCTACTTAATAAACATTACTCCGGGTGTTATTAACAAGTATGTGAATCTGCAAGACGGGTGTGTGTGTGTGTGTGTGTGTGTGTGTGTGTGTGTGCAGCATCTCCCAGAGTCCTCTGCACTCCTTTTCTGCAGAGCGACTTGCTCTGAGAACGAGTGGTCCAGGAAGCACACCCTGGAAAAAGTCACAGGGGATGGCCCGGTGTTTTCCAACTCTGAAAAGAGGGGGTGGGGCAGGCCAGGGCAGCAGGTGATCAGGACGGAGGCACCGGCGCCAGAGCAGAGACAGGCAGATGCTGGGGGGATGGGAGGGGTGCCCCTCCCACTTCACACTCCCTGGCGGTGGGGTCCTTGGGGAAGGCACGAGCTCAGGACGCAGAAGAGCTGGTTCCACTCTTGACTTTGCCATTAGTTCGGTGGCCTTGGGCAAGTCACCTGGCCTCTCTGAATAATGATGAGATGTGAGCTAGATCTCTGATTCTAGACTGGGGACGAGGGGTTTGTAAAGAGGTTCTAATGCCTGCCCACCCACTCAGCCAATGCGGATCAAGGATACTAACAGCAGCATGTGCCAAGTCAGACTCACAGCATCAAGGGGAAGGAGAGGAGGAAGAAAGGTCCCCGTTGACATTCTTGTGTACTTGAAGAGACTTATAAACCCAACAGGCCAAACGGCCAAACTTGCCAAGTGGCCAGAGATATGGTGACTGCATCCCACATTTTCCAAACCAAGCAGCAGGTTATATGATGTCAGAAAGACTTTTTCATGCCATCAGCTACAAGATGCAGCCTCGGAGATGACAGAAGGTGGAGGCTGACTTTTCGATTTGGGTAAAATGCAGATGGTTTGTAGGGGACAAGGGACAGAACAGTTGAAAAGAGGGGAGGTCCCAGGAAATCCAGGTAACATGACCATCAATCCGAGTGCCTTCTCTCCTTCGGCACATCTGACTTTCCCCCAGCAGGAGCAGGAGGACACTCCCCCCACCCCTGCTTTCCTCTAAGCTTCATTGCAATGCTTACTTTCACTACATTAATTGCAGAGTAACAATTTCCCCCACTTAATTTATTAAGACGAGACGAGCCATAACAACCTATTTGGGAATTGTGTTTTCCCTGGAGCTCCCGGGCTGTGAACGTTTCATCCCGGCAGCACTCCCATCCGCGGGGCTGAGCACTGGCCTGGCCCTTTGTCCCACTCCTGTTCTTAATTTCCTGCAGCCTATTGTCTCTCTGATAAGTGCTGAAAGAGGAAAGGGTGCCATTTAATTGCTGTAAAGATACCAAACAAGAGGTTATCTCCTCCCCGACCCCTCTATTTTTCTGGCTCCGGGTTTTGTAACTTAGTTACTAACCAAGCCGCAGAGGGAGGAGCCGCAGCCCTGTGTAGATGACAGCTCAGACTTCATTCAGCAGCAGATGGGGTGAAAATCAAACCCACAGCCAGGAGGAGACCGACAGGGAGTAGGAACTTGGCTTGGCGGCTGAATGCAGGTGACAGCGAAGTCAAACAGCTCGTTGAAGGTGTCCGAAGGTGGGGGAGGGGAGAGAAGGCACCCGTTATCTGGACAAAATCAACAATTGCTCTAGATGACACATTTCTGCTGGCAAGGTCAGTGTCACGCAGATGCCACTCAGCCAGCTGCAGTGGGACAGGTGTGTCTATTGTGGGTGGGCCAGGGCTTTCTCCGGGTTGGATCTGCCCCATCTGACAGGAAGGAGAAGACTTTACATGGGAGAGTATCAGGAGGGATTTCACTGCATTGGATCATCCAAGTTACACAATGTACAGACAGGCATCAACTAATCGTCCAAGTTGCCCAGAAGGGAGATGGTCATTCACCTAATCTTCCAGAAGCAGTCTATTTTGGATTTGTAGTATTCATACTAAAACTAAAGCTTAAAAAAAAAAAAAAAAAAAAGCCATGCATTGCCCCGTTTGGGTCACCTTTGGGGAAAAGGGAGCATTCAAAGCCAGTGGTTCATTTCTTGCATAGGTTAGAAAACAGTAGTTAAAATTATACACGAAATTGGCACCAACAATTTGAGAACTTTTTTTTTTTTGAGTTGGAGTCTCACTCTGTCGCCCAGACTGGAGTGCAGTGGCATGCTGCCGGCCACCGCAGCCTCGACCCGCTGGGCTCCGGCGATCCTTCCGCCTCAGCCTTCCGAGTAGCTGGAACTACAGGCGCGCGCTACCACGCCCGGCTAATTTTTTGATTTCTTGTAGAGATGAGGTCTTGCTTACCCAGGCGGGTCTCGAACCCGCGGGCTCAGGCAATCCACTCACCTCGGCCTCCCAAAGGGCTGGGATTACAGGCTGAGCCACCGGGCCGGCCAGGCCACTGGTTTTCATCCGGAGGAGGCAACAGGTGGATCCACTGTGTGGCCAGAGGATGCGGACCTCCCCTGAGCACAATTCCATGCTGCCCTCCAGGCACGACCATTGCCTCTTCCTCTTCTGGATAACGGTGAGCAGGGACACACCCCTCTCCTAGCGAACTGCCGGTCCCCTCCTCCTCCACCCTGCGTCGAAGTCCAAAGAGCAACTGGCTCCCAGGCTGCTGCACTTAAGGCCATCCCCAGCTTAATCTCCATCTTGCCCCGAGCTCCTGGACGGCGGGGTTCAAGCCCTGTCATGGCCCAGAGCCCAGAAAGAGATGGTCACCCCCGCTGTCCATCCCCACAGCGGGTGCCCCAAGATGCGGTGTGTCTGCTGCCCGTCGCTGGGGCTCACCCCACCCGCGACACAGGTTCTGGACTTCTCACCGGCGAACTGGAACTCAGGTGACAAGATGGACAGACCAAGGCAGCCAGTGGGGGTTGCTTTCTGTTTTCCCGTTGTCTGAAATTGTGCTGAAGACTGTGTGTGTGTGTGTGTGTGTGTGTGTACTTGGAGGAGGAGGGTGAGGAAGGGGAGGCTGCAAGATTGATTAGGACTTATTAAACTATTGGAACAGAGGCTGAATCATCACAGTCAAAAAATAAATAGCTGCAACTCGGGGCGACAGAACTCCCACTGCCTGCGTGTTCCTCTCTGCTCCCTGATGGCGGTCGGAGGCGGGCCGTGCTGGGTCAGACCCGCAGGTGCCCACCGACGCGGCCACGGCGAGGAGACCGGCCGCCGCGCCTCCGCGCCGCGGGACGCGGGGACAGTCGGGGCGAGCCGCCCCCGCCGGGCCCCTGCCGGCTCCTGGAACTGTCCTGGCGCCCAGCGCGGGCTCGCAGGCCGTGCGCGCGTCGCCAGCTGCCCGGAGAAGGGCTGTCCCCCGAGGCCGCTCTCTCCCGCCGTCTCCCCGGCCCCGGCCCTGCGCCCCAGCTGGCCCGCGGTAAACGCGGCTTCGCAAACTCGTGTGGCCAGGAAAGTCACAGAGATCCCGGAGCGAGTCTAGGTCGCCGCAGCCGCCACGCCAGCTGCCTGGGATGTGCCGGCTAAACCCGAATCGCGGCTGCGAAGTCGGAGGGAAAGCCGTGCGTGTCCGTGCACGCGTCCTGGAGAGATCGAATCGCACACCGGCCGCGCCCCCGCACTCAGGTCCCCTTCCGCGCCCCCAGCCCCCCGGGGCCCGCGAGCTCTGCCCGCCGCCACCCGCGGGGTTCTCCACCCGTCTCCCCCCTGTCCTCCCACGGGCCCCGGCGGGCGGAGCGAAGCTGCCGTGACGTAGCGGGGGGGGCGTGGGGAGTGCGCGGCGGGCCCGGGCCGGCGGGGCCAGTCCCAGCCGCGCAGCCCCCGGCGCGCACGCGCTCACGAGGCCACCCGCGCCGGAGCCCCAGTCCGCGGCGCAGCGTCGGGGTCCGCGCGCGGGGCCGGTGGGAGCCGGCGCCAGGGGGCCGAGGGGCCCGGGACCCCGAGCGCCAGGCGCCGGCCAGGCTGCTCCGCGCGCGGGCGCCCGGCGGGGTCGGGGACGGACGCCGAGAGCCGGCGAGCGGGGCGAGCGGATCGCGGCGGAAAAGCAAAGGTGAGAGAGAGAGAGAGAGAGAGAGTGAGTGTGTGGGGGAGAGAGAGAGAGGGAGAGAGAGGCCCCTGTCTGCGTCTGAGCTCGCGGCGGCGCGCCCATCCGTGTGCCTGAGCGCAGGTCTCGGTGCGTGATTCCCCGCCGTGTGCCTTTGGGGATGGCGGTAGGAACGACCGCGGGCGGCTGGCGCGAGTGGGAGGCTGACAGGTGTGCTGGGACGGACGCGTCCGCACAGCCTCGTGCCCGGTGCGCGGCGTGTGCCCAGATCGTCGCTGCGACGCGGACGACTTCTCTCCCAGCCGCCTGCGAAGGACCCCGGCGCGAGGGCCGCGGGAAAGCCGCCGGGGGCTCCGGCGGGAGCGCACCCCGGGAGCTCAGCCGGCGCGGGGCCGACGGGCGCAGCGCGGCGGACAGAGGGGTCCTCCCCGCTCCCCTTCGCCGGGCCGGGGAGACGACCCCGAGCGGCCTAGGGTCCTCTCTGTCCCGGGTGGGCGGAGACGACAGGTGGGCCGGGTTGGGAGGGAACGAACCGCCGGAGAGCCCGCGCCCGGAGCCGCCCGCCGAGTCCCCGCGCGCCTGTCGTCCGCTCCCGGCCGTCCCCGGCGCCTCAGCCCCCTGTGCGACCGGACACCCGGCGTGAAGACCCAGCCTTCGCTCCCCCCTCGTCCTCCTGGAAGTGGCGTGGACGCCTTTGGGAACGCTCGCTCAGAGGGTGCGGGAGTTGGCGGCCAGGCGGAGGACTTTCGGGGCCCGCCGGGAGCGTCGGCTCCGCGGTCCCGAGACTCGCCCCCCACCCCGTCCCCTTCCGCCAGCGCCGCCCGGGCTTTCCCCAGGCGCTCCAGCGCCGCGGTGGCCCGCATGGGGCTTTTGTCCCCTGCCGGTGGGGGCCCACGCTCCAGCCGCCCGGGGACCGGGCCGGGCTGCGCAGGCCGGAGCGGCGCGGGGGTGGACCCGAGTGGGGAACGACGCTGCGGGGACGGAGGAACCCCCGATGTCCAGTCCCGGTCCCAGCTCTTCTTTTTCGGCTGGTAGCCCCAGCCCCTCTGGGAAGGGGGCGCGTGAGACCACCCCCACCCTCTTCTCCAGCGGAGCCCAGACTCCCGGAGGAAACCAACCGCCGGCCATTTCCAGTGTCGAACAGTTCTTGGACAAAAATAAAGGTCGCAGACAACCAGACCTCCTCGCACGTTTAATTTAACCGCAGTTCGGCAGGAACTGACTGCCTGGCACTGGAAAAGAAATGAAGCAGAAGTCCCCTGGAGACCCCGGGCTGCTGGCTCCTTCCTTAAATGAGTCCCCGTGATTTGAGCCTCCCACCCCACCACCTGCACCCCGGCTCTGAGCCCCCAAGCAGTTGCGCTGTCAAGTGAGACTGTCTAGTGAGACTCCAGCCGAAATGGCAGTCAGGGCTGGGGAGGCACATTCAACCCTCCCTCACACCCCCACCATCATCATGCCTAGCCCAAGAGCCCTAAACAGCGCTCTGCAGCCCCGGGGGCCTTCAGCCTCACCCAGACATGGGAGTGTGGCCATTCGTGTTCCTCAGATGGGACTCTGGAAATCCCAGGGGCTGACGTCCACTCCAGTTGCGGAGAGCCTGAGTAGGGTTCTGGGTCTGAAGAATTAAAGGCACTGGCAGGATGGTTAGAAATGGTCGTGGAACCCATCCAAGGTCATCCGGGGATACTAAACACGGTTTCTTTACAGCTTCTGTACTTCCTAGCTCCCGGTTTTTTTTTTTGAGTTGGAGTCTCACTCTGTCACCCAGACTGGAGTGCAGTGGCCGCTCCCGGCCACCGCAGCCTCGACCTGCTGGGCTCCGGCGATCCTTCCGCCTCCGCCTTCTGAGTAGCTGGAACTACAGGCGTGCGCTATCATGCCCGGCTAATTTTTTTAAATTTGTTGTTGAGATGAGGTCTCGCTAAGTTGCCCAGGCGGGTCTCGAACCCGCTGGCTCAGGCAATCCACTCACCTCAGCCTCCCAAGGCGCGGGATCACAGGCTGAGCCACCGAGCCCGGCTGTTCCCTGTTTTATTTGCTTGTCTACCCAGTGCAGACGTGAGAGCACAGGCTCCCCAAACCCTTCACAACATGGTCAGCCGCAAAAGCCCAGACTTCACTTTGCAGACAGCTGCGTGGTGGGGAAATGAGCACAGCAAGGAGAAGGAGGCGCCCATGGCGGAATGCCTCGGGGTGAGCCAGGCAAAGGCGGGCAAGGACCTGCAAGCACTTGTTGCCGGCTAAGTCTCCTTCAACTCATCTGTTGCATCAACGTCTGCTCCCTCCCAGCACTGAGGTGTCATCCCTGCTGTCCACTAGGGCACCAGGAAAAGCACCGGGCTCGGGGGAGATGTGTCCACTGAGTGGCTTCATCCCACTCAGCTGAACGCCCCACCCCTTGGACATCGCCCATCTCTGCCTGTCCTCTGGCTTCATTCTTCATATGCCCAAGACGCGGTTCAAAAAGGTCTCGGCTGGGCTCAGTGGCTCATGTCTGTCATCCCAGTGCTTTGGGAGGCTGAGGCAAGAGGATCGCCCCGGAGTTCGAGACCAGCCTGGACAACATCACAAGACCTCATCTCTAGGAAAAAAATACAAACATTAGCTGGGTGTGGTAGTGCACACCTGTAGTTCCAGCTACTGAGAAGGTTGAGGTGGAAGGATGGCCTGATCCCAAAAGGTAGAGGCTGTGGTGAGCCGTGATCATGCCACTGCCCTCCAACCTGGACAACAGAGTGAGACCCGGACTCAAAAAACAAAATTCTCTTTTGAAGCATCTCGGAATCTCTTAGGAAAGGAAGACATTCTTCAGCCCTTTGTTCGTATTTCTGTGCAGTTCCCACCCTCTCATGAGTTGGCTTCCTGGCTGGTCTCCCCACTGCAATGATTACCTCCTAGCAGACACCAGCCACGTTTATTCCTGTATCCTGCCTGAGGATGCATTTTTGAATGGCTGTAGATAAATCATTTACTTATGGGATGAGCTGTTGTTTTAGATCTCAAGTCACTTATTTCCTCAGCCTGGAGGTGACACAGAAAGAAGTCAGTTACTTCAAACCAAAGCCACTGGGTTTCCAGGCCACGGAGCAGCAGAGATGATTTCGTGAGACCTGCAGAAGACTTGGGGCCAGGTGGCCTGTGTATGCATAGGGGAATGGGAGCGAGCTCTTCCAATCTCTCAGCCTCGGTTTCCACATCTCTAAAATGGGGATAATTATCCCCACTTCATAGGATGGTTGGAACAACTGAGGGAAGAGTGGGCGTGCATGAACTGTCTCAGCTCTGGGAACCTAACCTGTTCACATCTACTGTGAATGAGCTTGCTCCCGCACCTGGTTCCTGTTTTGATCCCGAATTAGGGAATGACCGCAAATTCTCTGGGGTGTTGGAGCAGTTGGGAGCAGCGTCCCATTCAGAGACTTTGGGAAAGAGCTCTTCTCAGCGGGAGGTCAAGTATTGGGTATCAAAATACAAAACAGAAGAAAAACAAAAACTAAACTAACGCCTATATTTTAAAAATGAAAGTCAGACTTTTATTTATAATATTGAAGACTATAAATTGGTTCACCATGTTCAATAAATCAGAGAGAATGAGATGGTGGAGGAAAAATGGGGGGGGGGGGAATGAGGTTCCCATTATGAGCCCAACATAATGCTAGGCATTTGCACATACATTCCATCAGTAAACTTTCACAACACCCCCATTTTCACAAATGAGAGCTAAGAACTGGGCATGTGGTCACGTGGGCTCAGCAGTGGAACGGGGGTTTGTTCTGCCTCTAAAGTCTGGGGTTTTCCACTATGGGGTTTTCAGAATGGAAAGACTCCAAGGCGGCAGGCAAGTCAGCATTGATTTCCTGGCAGGGAAGAGGCCAGGAATGTCAGTGTCAGACCCTTCTGAAGTCAGGGCTGAACTTCTTCAAGCTCTGTCTTTTTTGCAGTTTGGACCAGTCAGCTTCTGAGGGGTCAAAGTCTATGTTTTTGAAGCCACGGCCACGCCCCACATGTGCGTCATCAAAGATGATGGCTGAGTCCAAACCCTTCCACTCTTGAAAAAACAACTGGAAAAGTCTGCACCCTGATGAGGAACATTAGAGCTTAATGTGGACGTGGAAAGAGAACACGTTTTTCAATGTAAGAGCTTGTCTGAGAGGGTAAACCGGCAACGGGGAAAGCTGGAGAGAGCTTAGCTAGCCTGTGACTGATGGGACAATCTTCCTTTTTTCCTTCCAGATGTCACAGTGGATCCTTGGTCTCCAGGGCCCACTAAGGTGAGAATAAGATCATTGGGCTGGTTGGAACTAGCCTAAGACCGAAAAACAGCCATAGAAATGGCGGACGAGCCACTCAATGGGAGCCATACCTGGCTGTCCTTTCCATTTGGTCTCAATGGCTCTGTGGTGACAGCCAACAGCTCAAACCAGACAGAGCCCTACTATGACCTGACGAGCAATGCGGTCCTCACGTTCATCTACTTTGTGGTCTGCATCATTGGGCTGTGTGGCAACACACTGGTCATTTACGTCATCCTCCGCTATGCCAAGATGAAGACCATCACCAACATCTACATCCTCAACCTGGCCATCGCAGATGAACTCTTCATGCTGGGTCTGCCCTTCTTGGCGATGCAAGTGGCTCTGGTCCACTGGCCCTTTGGCAAGGCCATCTGCCGCGTGGTCATGACTGTGGATGGCATCAATCAGTTCACCAGCATCTTCTGCTTGACGGTCATGAGCATCGACCGCTACCTGGCTGTGGTCCACCCCATCAAGTCGGCCAAGTGGAGGAGACCCCGGACAGCCAAGATGATCAACGTGGCTGTGTGGGGCGTCTCTCTTCTGGTCATCTTGCCTATCATGATCTATGCTGGGCTTCGGAGCAACCAGTGGGGGAGAAGCAGCTGCACCATCAACTGGCCAGGTGAATCTGGGGCGTGGTACACAGGGTTCATTATCTATGCCTTCATCTTGGGGTTCCTTGTGCCCCTCACCATCATCTGTCTTTGCTACCTGTTCATTATCATCAAGGTGAAGTCCTCTGGGATCCGGGTGGGTTCCTCCAAGAGGAAGAAGTCTGAGAAGAAGGTCACCCGGATGGTGTCCATAGTGGTGGCTGTCTTCATCTTCTGCTGGCTCCCCTTCTACATATTCAATGTCTCCTCTGTGTCTGTGGCCATCAATCCCACCCCGGCCCTTAAAGGCATGTTTGACTTTGTGGTGGTCCTCACCTACGCTAACAGCTGTGCCAACCCTATCCTGTATGCCTTCTTGTCTGACAACTTCAAGAAGAGTTTCCAGAATGTCCTCTGCTTGGTCAAGGTGAGCGGCACAGATGATGGGGAGCGGAGTGACAGTAAGCAGGACAAATCCAGGCTGAATGAGACCACGGAGACCCAGAGGACCCTCCTCAACGGAGACCTCCAAACCAGTATCTGAACCGCCTTGGCAGGGTGGGGGGAGCTTGGCTTCAAGCTCTGCCTACGGGCACTGGGCTCCCTACCCACACCCCTCCCACCCATCGCCCCGGCTTCTAGAATAGGGGTGGCTCTGCATGAGTCCAATTCTGAGAACAGTGTTTGAGTTGACTTCCCTGATTGAATGATCATGTATTCAACTGATTACCTCCCCCTGAAAGTGACCATTTGAACGCAGGCAGTCAATTCAAAGTCTGGAGGAGAGGAGATCATGCCTGAGTATGATGTTTAGAAATGCTGATGCTCAACAAAAATAGAAAAAAAGTGCAGTATCTGTGTGTGTGTTTGTGTGTTTAAAACGCAGTATGTACTCTTGTGTTCTTATGTTTATACCTGTATATTCCTATTTATTCTCTGTATAGTCATTACCTGCGTCCCTGTGTTGACATGCACAAGTGGCAAGTTCAGGTGTGCATAGTACAGGTGGACATTCACAAAATAACACCTGCAGAAATGGACTTACCGTGAAACCAATAAAGTTTAAGCTGTAGGGATCTCTCTTGCCTGGGCCTTTCTGGGGCCCAGGAGAAACCTGGGCAGTGTGTTCTCGTGGTCATATGTTTTTGTAAAAAATTGTAAAAGTAAGACATTTTTTAGTATTTTGCTGAAAGAGGCCCCCTCAGTTGTATACACTTCCTGCCTCACAGAACTTGACTCTGCCCCTGGGTATTTGCTTCGTGAATTTCAGGCAAGTTAGGTCAACCTCAGAAGGGAAGGGAGAAGATGTGTGAAAACCCAGAACATCAACTCATGTTTCCACTTCTCAGATATAATCAAAGAATTATCCATTTGCCCAAAACGACTTAAGCGCTTGTGGTCATCGATCATTGTATTTATTAAAACAAAGCCAGCTTTGTTACAAGATTGCATTTTTTTCTTCTCAAATTGCTTTAGTTTTTCTTAGGGAACCATGAGGGGAAAAATCACGAATATGAAAGGCAAAAAATGGACTCTGATTCTTGTGGGGAAACCATTTTATTCTCCCCAATGTGAAAATAAATGAATAAGAGCGAAGCAAAATTACATCTTTATGAGAAACCATGAAAATTTTTTTTTAAATGCCAGACATAGCTTCCTAATGAAAGAAAATGGAAATGTAATTCAACAACTCCTCAGAGAAGTTTTGTTGAGGACTTTCTACAAAGCTGGGCATTGGGAAAAACACAATGCAAACTAAGACCCGAGGACCTTGTTCATAAAAACATAAGCGCACGCACCAGCTGATGAATTTGCAGCTTGTGGGTCAGTGTGAGTGCTGAAGGATCTCATCCCTCCCGGGTATTGCTATGCCACCTTCCCCACCCACTGTATACATGTTATATCATTAATGCCGGAGACCCTCTCCGTTACTCCTCAAGGACTGTTGTGCATAGGCACTAAACACCATAAAGTGGCATTTTGGGGGGGGGTCCCTGAAACTGTCATGTACAAGCCAGAAGAGACAATGCCCATTTCATTGACTGATCACCATTTCCAGACTATGACAAAACACATACTCACTTGTGTGCAAGTTTGCCGTCATCTCCGAGTTTTATGTAAGAGCATCATTCTAGCGTCTCACATATAGGTTTTACCGTATTTTAAAAGTAGCCAGGTATGGGGACTCACACATGTAATCCCAGCACTTTGGGAGGCTGAGGTGAGAAGATTGCCTGCACCCAGGAGTTTGAGACAAGCCTGGGCAACATGGCAAGACCTCGTCTCTACGATAAAGTAAAAAACATTAGTTGGGCGTGGTGGCATGTGCCTGTAGTCCAGTTACTTGGAAGGTTGAGCCAGAAGGATCACTTGAGCCCAGCAGGTCAAGGCTGTAGTAGCCATGGACATGCCAATGCACTCTAGCCTGGGCGACAGAGTGAGACGCAAGGACTGTTTAATGGGCAAAGTGACTAAGTGCTCACCTGTGGCTATCCTTGTTCATAAGCACCTTTATTTTGTGTAATTCACACCACCTCACTCCCAGAAGGACTTCCTGAGGCTTAGAAGAGCGTGTTCAATAATAAATTCATGCAAAAAGAAAAAGAGGCACAGTTATAAAGCAAGACTATAGGAAAAATGGTTGCAAAAAAATGCATGCAGCAATCCCACAGCATTGCTAAAGGCAAGGTCAGATACAGGGTCAGCTCAGGGCCTCCCAGCAGCCACATCTGGGGAGTGTGACTTTTTTCCTTTTTATAAAAATAAGCAACGATTTGGAAGAAAACACTCTGGACCTAAGTGTAGGATTATTTTAATATGAGACGTGCTGGGTCTTTGAATCAATGCTGAGTTTTACTTAGGAAAATTATTCCAAGGGACCAAAAATTGGAGAAATAATTTCAAGGCAGATAAGACTCATTCTACAGTACTCTCTGGCCAGAGCAACTCCCTCCAGAGACATGGGATCCAAGGCAGCCCTCCGCAAGGTGTAGGCATATCCAGGTGTCTTGGGTACTCACCAGCAGACTGGCCATTCTGAGGCCGGAAAGAGACCTTCAGGATCCATGCTCAACTCCATCCAAATAAGCAATTAGGACCAGGTGCTGTAATCCCAGCACTTTGGAAAGTCGAGGCAGGAGGACTGCCTGAGCTCAAGGATTTGAGACCAGCCTAGGCAACACAGTGAGCACTCATCTCTATCGAAAAATTAGCTGGACATGGTGGCACATGCCTGTAGTCCCGGCTACTCGGCAGTCTGAGGGGCAAGGAGCGCCTGAGCCCAGGAGGTCAAGGCTGCGGTGAGCCGTGATTGCACCACTGCACTCCAGCCTGGGTGACACCCCGGACCCCACTCAACAAACAAAAGAAAACAAAAAATAAACTCTTAGGTTTCTACCATAAGGAAGGGTATTCTCCATTTTTTGAAATGTCTATTTTCAGAGATGACTTGCTTTCTTTTTTTTTTTAAATCCAAAGGAGGAACTAAACATTTTAATTTAAAGGTTAATGCAATTTTAATTCAAAAATTTAATCTTAGCCTCCACTCCACATTTAATTGCAAAGTTAAATCTGCTGAATGCTGAGAGCGAATAAAAAGCAATACAGCTCATCGATCTGGGGATATTTGATCATCGGGGTTATGCAAGCTACCACCTACCTTCCAAGGGAAGTTACCCTTTTTCACAGTGGCCTAGTGAAAAAGGTACTGGAAAGATAATATGACGTTGTGGCCCATGATGAATGACATTTGCGTGTGTTTCTGTAATGAGTTGGGTAATGTTGGATGTGGAGATGAAACTTTGGTGGGGTTCATGCCATAGCTTGGAACAATCTAGAAGACAGAAGAACACTGGATGGTGAAATGGCATAAAAAGAGGAAAATATGGGCTGGTGGACGGGGCTTCCAGACCGGGCAGGGGACTGGTATCTGCTCACTGATACCAATGTAACCTCTCGGGAACGGGACACGAGTGTTGCTTGCTGAGGCTAGCAGCCCTGCTGTCCTGGTCAGGAGGTCTGTGCTGGAAAAGTGGAGACAGGCAGGAAGTAAACGGCTATAGAGACACATGGCCCTACTCGGCTCCAGATGTGACCATTCCATGGAGACAGTAAAGATTCAGTGGCAGGCAGACATGAACTTGGCCTTGCCGAAGAAAGCCGGCGAGAGATTCATCAGAGATTTCCATTGCTGGTTGGAACGGTCCGATGAGTGTTTCTGAAACGTGGAACATCCTAAGAATCCCACCAGCAAGCAAGCCAAGCAGTTGAGCTTATGAGTAATGACTTAAAATCAATCACTTATCTCATCCGCATTTTTGCCAGATTCAAAAACACCGAATTTCCCATCAAATGTTCTATCAGCGCAAACCTTTACTTAAGTGCTTGTTTTGCTTCTAATATGTGAATTTCTGGGAACATTCCCACAGGCACAGTCTCTCTCTCTCTCTCTCTCTCTTTTTTTTTCAGCAGCTCATCTAGAAAGTAGGCACCAGGGACTGTATTCTACTTACAGCTGAAAAGCTTTTGTAGCTGCTGTTACCCGATTTGGAGGGCCATTAAGCCATCTCAAGGACAAGCTCTCACATCTCTGGCCCTCACCGCTGCTTCCGAGGAAGGCCCACCCCTTCTCCTAACTGAGCAGGGACTGGACATGGGAGGATAATCTGGTTTCTTCTTCCGCTGTCTCAGGTTGTATGTAACTGAACTATGCTAAAAAAAAAAAAAGAGCTAAATATTAACCAAGACTTAACCAAGCTAGAAAGTCTTATCGATTCTCCTAAGGTTAAAAATGATCAAAATATCATTAAAATGAAATGCTGTGGCTTGATTGATCACCCGGCTCAGTGAACATATGCCTCCCATTAGACACAGATTTTAGGCTTGAGAGAGCCGATGACACAGCCTGCCTACCTTCAGGTAGGTGGAGTGGGAGTTTATATGGGGAGAGGGTCGGCTTTATTTTTCACTTCTTGCTTTCCTGACATTATTGAAATGATGGGTGGGGGAGAAAAGGACACCTCTTTGCTTGGATATTGGTGTTGTTCCTGATCCTGGTAGGCCTGGAAGCAGAAAAGAAATGTACTGGTTAGAGATAAAATCACCCTGTCCTTTTAGAAGAGCCAGTTAAGGAACATGATGCCAAATCTGAAATGGCCCCCACAGCCTTGTCCACGCCAAGGATTCAGTTATTGCTTGAGCCATAGAGAAGGTCTCTTTGCAGTAGGGGGTCCTTGAAGATAGAAATGGAGGCCCAAAATGGATCTTGCAGCCCTAGGGAATGCTGGGGTGTATCTAATAAGACTGCTTCTGGCTGGGCGTGGTAGCTCTCACCTGTAATCCCAGCACTGTGGGAGGGCAAGGCAGGAGGACTGCTTGAGCCCAGGAGTTTGAGAGCAGCCTGGGCAACATAACGAGACCTCGTTTCTACAAAAAAAAAAAATCAAAAATCAAAAAATTAGCCAGGAGTGGTGGTACATGCCTCTAGCCCCAGCTACTCAAGAGGCTGAAGTGGGAGGACTGCCTGAGCCCAGGTCAAGGCTGCGGTGTGCTGTTGATTGTGCCATGGCACTCCAGCCTGGGTGATGGAGTGAGACCCCAACTCAAAAAAAAAAAGAAAAGAAAAAAGACTGCATTAGCCCTAGACCCACAGAGAGACACAGTTATCCCACATCCTTACAGAGTGACTAGCACAGGGATCCTGAAGGAAATTTGCTGGTCTCAAGAGAGGAAGACCTGCGGTCAGCTCTCTGGGACTCCCTGTCAGCTCACCAGGTATGTGACGGGGCAGCCGTGCCGCTCCTGGCCCACACCTCCTCTGCCTCCCAGGTGACTGGGCCCTCGGTTCCCGGGAGGTTTCTGTCCCCAGGCAAGCAAATGCAGATATTTTTCTCACGGGTGTGATTTTTGAGCAAGAAACCCAAATGGCTTATGTAACATAGCCAAGGCTTGCTTGCTTTCTTGACATTAACTGGCATGCCACTGTCCCACTTCTCAGGAGACATGGATGATGTTCCAAGGCTCTCAAGTTCGTCTCCATTGGACTTTCACTCCAGTTTGTGCTCTCAGGTACACACACACACACACACACACACACACACACACGCTACACATGCATACAGGTGCCACATGGAAAACACATGTGACACATATGATACAAATGCATGTGACGAACATGTGTGATGTGTGTGCATACACATGTAAGGCACACGCGTGAGGCACATGCACCCATGGGAGGCATGTATGTGACACACACATACACACAGTGCACATTCTCCATTGCTAGGGCTCGACCTCTGATTCAGAGTCTCCAAAGGCTCTCAGCGGAGGAAGAGAACTATACTTTGACCAGCTCATCTCAAGATGAGGGACAGTCCGTTGTTTCTTCTACACGGATGCCACCGTAGAGAAGGGGACACTGCACATAAGCTGACTTTTTTACCCAGAGGATTCCATGCTAAGTCACAGACCGCATGGGTAGCCCGGCTGTACCTGCCGTAACAATTCGCCTCAATTTAAAAAAAAGCAGCGATTTGGCAAAGGGTGTGAGTGGTTTCCTGCAAATCATCCCCGCCAGTCAACCAACTTAAAGTGCTTGTACCACTTTAGCCACATTTTTGTACAAGCAAAACAATGTAATTTCTTTGCAGAAAAATCACTGAAAATAACTTTGACACTGAGTCACATCAAGGACAGCACCTTAACAGACATTGCCTCCCCTCAGTGCTTAACACAAATCTACTGCTGAATGCTTTGAGGGAGCTGTGATACTCGGCCGGCCACCGAGAAAGTGGATCCCTGCTCTCTTCCCCGCCCGCAAGCACTCTGCCATGACAGTCCCTCGAACACAAGAGAGGCCCTCCCCCTGTCTATTTCCATGGCCTGGGATGCCCACAGCAGTCCATTTCCATGGCTTGAGAATACTCATCTTATTTGCCTTCTAAGTACCAGTCAGCATGGGATGGGGAAGAGAGCATTGTCACCTCCTTCTTCGATGAACAGAAGTCTCATCTTCAGGGTTCATTCTCAAGATTAATTAAAGCGAGCCTAGATCCAGCTGCACGGCCAGCCTGGCACGCTAGACGCTCGTGGCGCAGAGGCTGGGACTCAGTGGAGACTCGCTCTGTTTGGCTTCGGCTTAAACACTTTTGGCAGATTAAAATCATCTCCTAAACATCGCTTCCAGACCCCCAGGTGGATGGGCTCTGGAGGTGACAGACCACAGCTGTTCCACTTTTCTCCTCTGCGCCTTCATGCCACCACCTTTTGCTTTCTCCTGTCCCCAGACTCTGTTGACCTAAAGGTGGCATGGCATGCGTCCTCAGCCACACCACGTGGCCTCTGCAAGGGGCCGTCTTCACTGCCAAGGAAACCCTCCCTTCTTGGCTTTAAATGGAACATTTCTGACCCAGCTGAACAGACACTAAATCTGCTTTGCTACCAGCAACACGGTTCTGGGCTGCCGAGCAGACGCGTATGTGGATATCTAGAAGATGTGGGATGTTGAAGGCTTCCTTACTGCCTCCAGGATCGATACAGAAATCCTAGCTGCTGGAGAAGAACCACGGTGAGGCCCGATGGGGCAGGTGGCTTCAGCCGTGAAATCTGCTTTCGGCGGTCAGCTGCACTGTAACCAGTGTCAAGGTCAGTGGACTCTCAGCAAAGACGGGAGACCAAGACCAGCTGCCTTTGAAGTGGGGAATCTCACATGTTTAAAATTTAGCACATCAGAGTTTATTTCCCTTAACGATTCCCTCCAACTGTCTTTCAAAACAGCGTCCTCTGATTTTATATTTAAAATTTTAATCCCAGCACTTTGGGAGGCTGAGGTGGGAGGATCGCTTGAGGCCGGGAGTTTGAGACCAGCCTGGACAACAAAGCAAGAACCACCCCCGCACCCACGCCCGTCTCTACAAAACAGAATAGAAACATTGGCAGGTCTGGTGGCACACGCCTGTAGTCCCAGTTACTTAGGAGGCTGAGGTGGGAGGATCGCTCGAGGCCAGGAGTTCAAGGCAGCGGTGAGCTATGATCACACCACTGCACTCCAGACTGGGCAACAGAGCCAGACCCTGTATCTTAAAAACTAAAATAAAAATTTTAAATGCCTTCTTTTTTTTGAGATTTCCACAATGCCCCTTTTTAAATAAGTAGAAAGGGACACTTTGTTTTCATAAAATGTGTCCAGGAACCGACTTCAAGAGAGTCAGCAGAGGCTTTTAACTCCATGGGCCGATGGAGCCAGGTCTCATTCCTTTTCTCTGTCTCTCCGTCCTTGTGGGCGTTGCCTGCCTTGTGACAGATGCTGTGTTTAATACATAGCTGAGGAGGAAAAGGGTCCTATTTAGGACACTGGCTTTCCATCCCCTTGGAGGGGACACCCAGGCAGCTCAGCCAGCCCGTTGCTATATGACTATCCCAAAGCCCTTTCCCCAGGAAAGTCTCCACTCACAATCCCAGCACCCCGAAAGCCATCTTATCAGCAAAGACCAGTGCGTGGAGTCTATGGAGCTGACTTTTAGAACTCGTTTAGGTTAGTGTCACGTGCACACTGCATCGTCACTGAAGTCTTCCTGCTCCTCATTTCACCATTAATCTCGTCATCACTCTCTGGCTGCCACTCACCAATAAACAACAGCAGATTTTTACAAACAGCAGACCAATCACGATCAAAGGAGGCTGAATGTTCTTTCTACACAGCCCCGCTCCGCGCCTCATCCCTCGTCTGCCCTGAGCGGCGCTGACCTGTGGAGTTTTCCTTTTCTTCTCTGAGGTGGTGGAGATGATGAAACCAAGCCTCCCAGCTCCTTTGCACCCCGTCTTCGAAGGCTACATGGAGTTTTCTTTCTCTGTCTATGCTCTGTGGACACGAGGACATCCAAGAAAAGCCTTCAGCAGCCGTGACTGCAAAAACAGTTTCCGTGACACGATGGGATGGCTGGTTTCAATATGTCAAGAAGAGGTGTGCACCCGGTCCGTAGCTAGAGCTTGTATTATTCTTCTGGTATTCTGAATGTGGTTGTTCTTGCTCCTGTGTCATCTCTGCATGTCCAGTGATTTGGTGTAACAGCTAAAACTGCCTTTGCTATCTAATGAGCCTTTGTGATCGTGTGTTTCTCTGTCGGATACATTTACCTCCACATTTGCTATTAAAAGTGACTGTATACTCCTGGAACGAGGAAACCAAAGGCAGACATTTCTTTTTAGTGACTTGCTTTTTAAAAAATTCACAGGTGTGCCATTTTACGAGCTGCCTTCACATGAAGTCATAGTCTCAATCAAAGGGACTGAGACTTGGGTTTTCCCACCAGGCCAGTGCATGAACTCACCTCTGTCCTCACCCACCTCTGGAAAAGACCCCACATGCTCAGGAAAATGGGCCAGAATCCTAAGTGACACAAACCATATCTTCCAGGTTCCCTGAAACCCTCCACTAAAAATGGGCTTTAACATTTTATAATTTGTTTTTAAAAAATCTAAGCCCACCATAAAGCCTGTAAAATGTTTCCTAGATGTCATCAAGGTCTCATCAATCATTTGGGGACAAAATGTTTAAAAAGCTTGAAAATAGGCTGTTCTGTCCACAGACTGATTTTTATGGCCCTGTCTGATTTCTTCCAGATTTGTAGGTCTCGTTTAAATGGAATGGCTATTTAAGTCACAGTATAGCAGAGAACAAAAGGAGTGCTCTAGAAGAATGCCATAAAGACACACCAGGTCTCGGTGATGGCAAAACTGACCATAGAGAAATGCCAAGAGTTTAGAAAGTGTGCCGACGAAAACAAACTCTTTTTATCATCTTCTCATTTTTCACTCAAATCCAAAACATAAATTCCCAGTGACTTAAAATAGACTACTAAAATCAGATAAGAAATCAGTGAATTATTTGACTGCTAGCCATGTACCAAGCCCTGTTCTAAACAGTCTATACTGCGTCATCTCGTTCAATCTAAGAGCCCTCTGAACTAGGGCTCAATCTCTGTAAGAGCCCTCTAAAAGTAAGTATTACGATTACTCCCATCCTACCGATGAGCAAACTGAGGCACGCCATACTTCCGTCACTTGCCCAGAGACTGAGCTCTTGACCGCTTCCCTGCATTGCATGTCCACTATGGGAGGTGTGACCTTGAGTAAGTGTCTGACCGTCCGGAGGCCACGCCTCATTTGCAAAACAGGGCTAACACCAAGTATCTCACAGAATTTTGGAAAGATTCGATGAAAGAAAATATTTTAAAGAATTCGTCACATTATCCGACATACAAAGGTGCCCAGGAAATATTAGGTTCACCTCGCCTTTATTTTTATTTTTCTATTTTTCGTAAAGCAAGATTTATTGAGAGCACAGAAAAGCTCCCACGGGGGGAGGGGACCCGACGCGGTTGCCCGCCTTGCCTTTAATCAGAGCAAAAGAAAACCAGACATTTTTAGGTGGTTAAACAGCTGACCATTTTCCAAAATGGTTAATATTAAACCGTGGCTTTGAATCCTACCATTAGTGGCAAGCTTGACGGACACTCTCAGAACCAGCCATTTGATACAATATGGCCGCCAGTTGGTGCCAAAAAGTAAGGGCAACTATGTGACTCCCTGATAAGGTGGCACATGCTTTCTGTTTGCAGAGTATGCCTTTCTGGCTGGAAGACTTTACCCCTCTGCTAAGCCTAGCTAGACCTTGGTTTCTACCAGAGTAGGCCAGGGATAACCTCCCATCTTCCCATGCAGAGCCTTCTCTTGCCAAAGCATTCTGGAAACTTAGCAGCCCGTGGTATGTTACACATCACTGTGTTTTTTCCCTCCTTCCTTCGGTGGAGGAGGGACCATGGTTGGCCTGGGGCCTGGTGCTCGCCAGAGAGCGGGAGTGTGCGCAAATCCTGGGTCTGTCACCATCTGCGTGGCCCACGGGTCCAGCTGGAGACAGATGGCACACTCACAAGGGTGTAGCTGAAATGAATGTCACGAAAGGGCTACGGACAGAGGTGTGGGCAGGTGTGGGGGGACTGGGAAGAGATGGACACAGTGCCGGGGACCAAGTCAAGGAGTAAGGGAGTGAGGTTAACACGGACCACACTCCTTTCTAACTCCATGAGGAAGTTCAGAGACCTCACATAATTTGGGGTTGAGAGGAGGGCTGATGCTAGAGAGGAATATGAATGAATTCAACCTTTCTGAAATCAGCGTAAATGAATCTGATCACTTTCTCTCATTTAGGAACTAAAGGGTATGATGTGGTTTGAATCATTACAGATTTAAAAAAAATTTTTTTTTTTGAGTTGGAGTCTCACTCCGTCACCCAGACTGGAGTGCAGTGGCACGCTCCTGGCCACCGCAGCCTCGCCCTGCTGGGCTCTGGCGATCCTTCCCCCTCAGCCTTCCAAGTAGCCGGAACTACAAGCACGCACTACCACGCCCGGCTAATTTTTTATTTATTGTAGCGATGAGGTCTCGCCAAGTTCCCTGGGCGGGTCACGAACCCGTGGGCTCAGGCAATCCACTCGCCTCGGCCTTCCAAAGCGCTGGGATGACAGGCTGAGCCACCGAGCCCGGCCTAAAAATCTTTTAAAATATATTTTAAGGCCTGGAATTATTATTCATGTCCTCAATGAATATCGAGTGACTGCTGTGTGCCAGAGATTGTTCTGGAATCTGGGGATTCAGTGAAACAAAATACAGACCAGGTACCTGCTCTTTGTCGTGGTAGAAGCACTCAACGAATAAATCCACAAATAGCTGAACACATCATTTCAATTCGGTGACAAATGCTATGATGTAAATATATAAACAGTAAAGAGTAGTGGTAAAGGCAAAGACTCCAGAGCCAGGCAGCTTTTTTCTATCTCAGCTCTCTACTTCCTGAATGATTTGGAGCAAATGACATGACCTCCCTTGGCCCCAATTTTCTCCTTGGAGATAAGAACCAGATCTAGCCAGGAGGAGTTTTTTGTGTGTGAGAACTGCATAAGGTGGTTTATATTCAAGTTTTATAACAACAGCTGGCATGTAGTGAGCCGTTAATCAATACTACCTTTTAATACTTTAGACTGGGGTGGTCCTGGCAGGCTTCTCGGAGGAAGCAACTGCCATGTGAAGATCTGGCAGAAGAAACAGCTAGAGGAATAGCTTTAGGAAGGAGGGAGTGGAGCCTTGTTTATGGAACAGAAAGAAGGCCGGGAGTGGGCAGTCGAGGGAAGGAGCGGGAGAGTGGGGTAAGGTGGGGTCAGGGCACCTAAGAACTTGAAAGTCTTTGGTGGGAGTTTGCATCACCTGTTCTCTCTCAAGGCTACCACCTGTGAGCCTTCATCCACATATCAAAAAACTTCCTCAAACCCCTTTCCTTTACTGATTTCAAAATTCCTTAGAGTAAATCTTTGAATCAACCTACCACCTGCAAGCTCCTGCTTGGAGATGCCACGCCTTCCTAGGACAATGTAAACCTCACATGAATTGATTTACAGTTTTGTTGTTGTTGTTTGTTCTTTTGCTATTTCTGTTTTCCTAAGATGTAAATAGCCAAGCTGCAGTTCAACCATCATGGGCACATGCTCTCAGGGTCTCTTGGGACAGCGCCACGGGCCAATGTAACTCATGTTTGGCTCAGAATCGACCTTCTTAAACACTTTCCGAAGTTTGGCTTCTTTCACCCACAGAGGGGTAGCAAGAAGAGGGTTATTCTTTTGGACGTGCTCGGTTTGAGAGGTCCCTGAGATGCCTGAGCCGTGTTCGAGGAGGCAGCCAGACGTACAAAGCAAGAACTCAGGGCTGGAGGAGCAAATGCGGGAGCCATCTGCAAACATTTCTGCCTGGCTGTTTGTTAAAGGCAGAGTCTCAGGTATCTGCAAACAGTTAAGTCAAACAACCACCCCTTCTACCACAAATGTCACCTCCAGTAGACACAAGCTGATAAACACTGTCATAAAGATAAGATGTAAGACAACTGCATCTGGCCTGTCTTGATCCCACTGGCATCTCAGTCAAGAGCAAACATCAAATACCTGAATCCCACCGGGCAATAGTGTGGAATTCAGCCTCCCGCCCAGCCCCTGGGATTACCTTTGTTGACACAGTCTATTCCTAGTACATAAACGTCCCCTTTCCTCTCCTCTTCTGTCTGTTAATCTGTAATCAGAGTCTGCTCTTTTCCTTTCTCTCCTCCTTTTTGCTTTCTTCCTTTCCACGTCTCCTAGCTTAGCCAGAGTTACATTTCTTAGTTTTGTTTTCCCGGGTAGTTTTGTCTCTCCCGTTTATTATCTCTTCTTCTCTGGTGTGCCCGGCCCCCATTCCATCCTAACCCCATCAGAGATCCAGCGTCATCAGGGCACAGGTGCGAGGTCCAGTAGGCTCACGATTCAGATTCTAAGTGGATATGCCCAAAATGCAGCCACCATGCATCACAGAGGAGGTACTGGAACAAGGTCAAAGTGGGTGTGATCTGGGTGAGAACTGTCCTACGGCTTTGGTTCGTTCAACTATGAGGCAACTGATGGTAAAAGACCCCATGCCTTTTCCAGTGTATTCTTTGGAGAGATACTTGGCGACTATGTCACATATATGTATGACATATTTTGCTAATATTTACTGAATCATTTGGTCTGAGAACCACAGTCTATGGGACACCTGCTTCCAGATGCTAGATCACATATTGCATAAAGGAAGTGCATGTGGTACCTGCAAAGTCTGGAAAGATCTGTTAAAACCCTTCTATGTTAGGCATTATTCTGGTTTGCTATCTGTATTTCTGTTAAAAAGTAAGGACACGCACCTGTAGCTCTGGCTACTGGAAGGCTGAGATGGAAGGATCGCCAGAACCCAGCAGGTCGACACTGGGGTGGCCGTGAGCGTGCCACTGCACTCCAGCCTGGGCGACGGAGTGAGACTCCAACTCAAAAAAAAAAAAAAAAAAAGTAAGGAGAGATCTGCCCCGTCAATGTTCTGAATGAAATAGGAGAGTGCCGATAGACCTAGAGCAAGTAAAATGTCCCCAGTGTTGAAAGACCCAGGGTTGGGTTGAAAGCCCCCAGCATGCAGACACTTGGCTACCAGGCATGACCACCCCACGATCACGGGGGAGCCACTCCGGCTTGGGTCCCCACAGTGACTGTACAGTCGCAGAGACCCATTTTAGGCAGGGGGCAGGGAGCAGCGTGGGTGCAATCTGAATGTTGCTTAGAGTTGTCTGGGTCACTGTCTCTTGAGGTCCTGAAATTTCCCTTGAAGCGAATAACGTGAGAGGGTAGAAAGATCACGGACTTCTAGAGTCAGACTGATGGGGATCTGAAGACGGTGCAGCCACTGACTGGCTGTGTGAGCTCAGGCAGGTTGCCTGGACCTGCTGCACCTTGGATTTATTTGTAGCATGAGTGTCGGGCCACCTATGTCACAGGATGATGAGATCCAGCGCTAATATATGCAGAATGTCTAGATAGCACTAGACAGAATGCCTAGGTTTAACTTCAGGGACCCAGAAGAGCCTGAATATAATCTCTTGCAATTAAGCATTTGATGTTTAAAATTCGACAACTAAAGATTTCAGGTAAAAGGAAGAAAGCTTGACACCAAGAGCCATCACACGATACACACACACACACACACACACACACACACACACACACGCGCTCATCCCTAAACTAAAACGAAATGATGACACTAAGGCCAAAAGGTGCCTCTTGCACTCAGGGACCTCCTAGTATCCTGGGGGGAAAAAGACTCTGGGTTCTCATCTCTGTCACCCCTGTCCCCAGCACAGTGCCTCGTCGGGCTGCGGAAATCCCTGGTTTGGAGAGTCCCGGCCGATGGCGAAGGAGACGGGGTTGCTCCCGGGACGCAGGGACAAGGAAAGGGGCGTTAGAGAATAGAGAGTCAAAGCCACATTCCCGCTGGGCCCAGGAGTTTTCCATTGACCAGGCTAAGAAGAAAGTTTCAGGACAGCCTTTGTCTGCGCTCAGCTCAGCAGGTGGAGGAGCAACAGCGCCATCTTCAGGCCAGTCCGATGAACTTGGCCGCGAACTCTAGAGGGAAGGAAGGCCGGGACGCGCTGATTTCAAAACTCGCTCTGCGTTGAGACTGTCAACCGGCCACGTGGCTCTCCTCTACCTGAACTCACAGGCATTGTGCGCGAGTGCAAGCCGTCGCATTCAAAGCCCAGGCCCCGCACCCCACCCGATATGCTGACACTTCTCCCCCTGGGGTTAGAAAGCTTTCAGCCAACCTCTCGCAGAGCTGGAGACCCAGCAGGGTGTGAGTTTCCGTGAGGGCTAGGGGCAAGCGGCAGAAACTGAGGTTGATTTCCCAAGAAACAAAAGTGATCACACAGACACTGGGCCGCTCACAGAATCTCTGGCAAATCCGGGGAACCATGCTCAGGAGACAGGCAGGAATGAAGGGGAGCAAAACATTCCCGGTTAAGCACGCCACAAGGTGATTCTGGGGAGGACATCACTGTGGTGGCCTACAGCTGCCACCGGCACCACTGCCAGCACTGGCAGCCGGGAGCTGCGGCTGGACTCACTAGCCCTGCTGACCCTGGGGAGCGGATGTTGCATGTGACACCTGTGCCACCACCAAAATGAAATCTCCACCGTCACCTGCTTCCCCCCCCCCCCACCTGCTTCACTAGCTGGGAGGTTGTGTCTGGCCAGTCCCAGGCCACAGGCTTGCACTGTACTGAAAGGGGTCCGGAGAAAAGATCTTGCTAGACAGAGACGAAGTCCTCAAATGCAGAAAAGAGATTCTGCAGGTGCCGAGCAGCAAAATACCAGGAATTTCCTGCTGCGGATTGGGATTGCAGAGACGGCAAATGGCAGGCCCGCCACCAGGGAGCGCACTGAATTTGTGGGAGATTATGTGAAGACACACAAGCCAGGAATTAAAAAATCGAGGGTCTGCTGGGTCACTTAGAGAAGTGACTTGTAAATAAGCCTCTCTGGGCCTTTGCCATGCATGGGCCAGGAATGTTATTCCTAGCTACCTTGCAGGGCTGATGTGCATGTCACATGAGATTATTTTGTAGACAGGCTTTGAAAAGCTTACCATCACTGAGTAAAACTCAGTCTACCCATCTGTAAAGTGAGAATGATATTCCCTACATTTAGGGCTATTGCAAGGTAAACGAGAATCTTGTAAGTTAATGGCTTATTCACAGACTGAAACTCTTTTTTTTTTTTTGAGTTGGAGTCTCACTCTGTCACCCAGACTGGAGTGCAGTGGCCGCTCCCGGCCACCGCAGCCTCGACCTGCTGGGCTCCGGTGATCCTTCCGCCTCAGCCTTCCGAGTAGCCGGAACTACAGACGTGCGCCACCACG
>CAUYQG010118590.1:0-14662 GCA_963574415.1 Tarsius wallacei | reverse complement strand
CAGCCTGTAATCCCGCGCCTTTGGGAGGCTGAGGTGAGTGGATTGCCTGAGCCCGCGGGTTCGAGACCCGCCTGGGCAAGCGAGACCTCATCTCTACAATAAATCAAAAAATCAGCCGGGCATGGTAGTGCGCGCCTGTAGTTCCGGCTACTTGGAAGGCTGAGGCGGAAGGATCGCCAGAGCCCAGCAGGTCGAGGCTGCGGTGGCCGGGAGCGGCCACTGCACTCCAGTCTGGGCGACAGAGTGAGACTCCAACTCAAAAAAAAAAATAATAATAATAATAATAATAATAATAATAAATGGAAACAAAGCAAATAGAGTTGTGTGCCTTTTCTCCTGTCAATCTATTTTCAGTTCATTTCAGCAGACTTTGTCATGAAAGTTTCAGAAGCAGAGGGGAAATGCCTTTTGCCCCAACAATCCACTTTTCCAAACCTTTCAATTCACACTTTATAGCTCTAGTATTTCCTAAATGGGGGAGAAAGCACTAAAACCGCTTCAAAGCTGTATCGAAAAATTCACCCATGAAATGTTTTACCCTCTTGCTTTTACCCACTTTTATAGAAGTGCAGCTAGTCAAAAATCATCTCCACTCTCTGACCTTTCCTCTTACCATTTCCTGAACAGAACTCTCCTCTGCAGAGATCCTGGTCCCTCCCTCTCCCCCTCTGCCTAGGCCCATTCTCCAGGCTCTGGAATGCCATCAGTACCTGCTAATGTCTCCCTTCCTTGAAGGCCCAAGCCCCAGTTTTCCTCCACTATAGCCTCAAGATCGGCCAGAACCTGGTATCGATGTCACCTCCTTGGCATTTATAACACTGTTAGCATTCATGCATACATTCTGCTTCCATACGATCCTGTGAGCACCCAAGGAAAGACCTCATGTTCTGCCCTGCACTGGCCATACCACTTTGATGTAGCACATGTCTCTCTGATCAAGTTTATTGACTTAAAAAAATCATCCAATCAGTAGTATATCCTACAATCAAGGCAATAATTGCTACTACCTCAAGTGAGGGGATTGCCCACTACTTGAAAACTGCATTAATGTTTCTTCCAGTAAAGAAAGGCTTGAAAATAATTTCTAATTCCATCCCTGTGAATGTCGGATACCAAATACAGTGGTGGCCTCAGGACCCAGCTGCCACACACATTCTGTAACCTCCTCCTCATCAGTTCATCTTTTCCCAGTAACTCTTGATCCAGAGCAGCCTCATTCATTCCCTCGAATAAAAAAGCAAAAATGTGTGTCAGTAGGGCTTGGCAGGCGTGTTTTTTCTGCAATGGCAGCCTCAATTCCTTCTGCCGCCACTGATGGCAACTCCAAAGTGTAAGACAGGCCAGGAGCAGGCCCGAAGAAGGGCTGTTGGCTCCCAAAAAAGCCTTGGGGACACAGCATTATCTGCTCCTGCAAAGTCCACATTTTGTGCAGGTTCAATCAGGGCTCACACTTTTCTCCAAAGTCCCCAAAAGGAACCAGGTGTGGTGGCTCATGCCTGTGATCCCAGCACTCTGGGAGGTGGAGGCAAGGGGATTGCCTGAGCCCAAGGGTTCAAGACCAGCCTGGGCAACTTGGTGAGACTTCGTCTCTACAATCAATCAAAAAATTAGCTGGGCGTGGTGGTACGCACCTGTCGTTCCAGCTACTTGGAAGGCTGAGGTGGAAGGATCATCTGAGCCTAGGAGGTCAAGGCTGTGAGTGTTCCACTGCACTCCAGCCTGGGCAACAGAGTGAGATTCCGACTCAAACACCCCTCACCACCCCACCCCCAAAAAGCAAAAAAATAAAATAAAATAAAGTTCCCAAAAGGATAGCAGGCAAAATAAATTTTCAAGCCAGCAAAAAGTCAGCTGGTCCTATAAGGTCTGCAATCCTGCAGCTGAACTAATTATGCTTGCATTCTTCAAAGCACTCCTGCAAAGGGAATGCTCTGCTGGGCTGATCTCCCAAGGCACTTTGCGTAAGTGTTGCACAGGGGGTATACACTTTACCCTGCCCGCTGTAAGGGCCACACTATATAGTTAGACTTCACTGAAGAAGAAGCCTGCTGTTACAGTGAAGAAACGTGTGCCGTATTGTTTGTTGGCTTATATAAGGCGTCTGGAAAATACTCTACTTGCAAAAAGCACCGCAATTCAAAATTGCCAAGGTTTTAAATCAAATGCCTCTCTTACGTCTCAAGTCCACATATAGAGCTTCTTTTGAAGTCAGGAAAGATTGTACTAGTGACACATATAAAAAATATGGGAAAAATACGAACAATTATCACACCACTTACACATTCTTAAACCCTAAAATCTAACTTGTTCTGTCATTTCTGTCTGATCTCTGAATTCTTCTAAACATACATTAAGGTACGAAGGCAAGGTTGGCTTCTTTTCTATAACTGAGTCACTTGCTTAGCATTTGGGTACCTAAGTCTTCTACAACCGCAGTTTTCAGGATTACAATTTTATGAGGTGGGGCATCAACACCTTAAATGCCTTTCAAACAGAAAATACAATAACAAGTTACAAAACAGCAGGAGATCCAGAAGGAAAAGATCATTTCCAAGTTTCTATATTCTGACTTGGTTCCAGAAACTACTGAATGCTAGGGCTGGGGACCTAGAGACCTGGGTGCTGGTTTCAACTCTCACTAATGGAATCCCTAGGCCTCAGATTCATCACCTATGAAATGATGGTGACAGAATAGTCTAGGAGTCAATGAAAAAGCTGCTCTCTATCTAATATACGCTTATACAGCAAGTCCCCTATAAACGAACGAGTTCCATTCCGAGAGTGTGTTCTCTGGCCCAATTTGTTCGTTAAGTCCAACGAAGTTACACAAAAAATAAAAACATTTTTAATCTTATAGTACAGTACCTTGAAAACTACAGTAATAAACAGCTGGCATACAGGGACTGGCATATATCTTTGAAAGGTCTCAACTTGAAGGTTCAAATGTAGGGGACTTACTGTATCTCAGTTCTCCACTTTTCTAACCTAAAAATATATGTTCTTCATGATTCCTCCAGGCCACATGTTTATGGAGAAAAAAAGCCATATTATAAGATTAGAGTGTCATCTATTAAATCCTAATGACTCAGAAACAAAGATGATTTAAATATGGCTAAATTTTCCATCAGTAGAAACAAATGGTTTTTAAGAAATAAAGGATGACACTGAAAACATATCTCATTTTTCAGCTTCATTCACTACTTTTAAACCTGGAATGGCCAGGCACAGTGGCTCATGTCTGTAATCCCAGCACTTTGGGAGGCTGAGGCAGGAGGATCACTTAAATTTAGGAGTTCGAGACTGGCCTGGGCAACATAGCAACCCCTGTCTCTACAAATAATAATAATAAAATAATTACAATAAATAACATTTTATGAATTGTATATAATATAATAAGTAAATCTGAAAAAAATAGGTAAAAGACAGCAAAGTATCTCAGCATAATATGCTAAGTTTACTACCTTAAAGCAAGTGAGGAACTTAATCCACATAAGCAGAAAAATAGAGCTACAAAACAAATGGAACAAAGGAGACCCAGACAGCCTGCACCTGTGTGTCCCCTTCTTCTAAGCCTTGTAATTCACATTGACATTGCCCAATTTACAGAAGAGTTCATGTGTGAATCAAATGTTTGGAAATTTAAACATGGTTTTCCAAGAAAACAAAGCTATTTTTAGGTAGTCATTTATAAAGGTTTATTTAACCCATCATGAATCAAGAACTTTATACACAGGATAATAATGGCTTTATTATCTGAAATGTATTCAGAATTTCAAGGAGGGATGCTGGCCATGGGAACTGGCCTGAATCACTGGTTTACACAGAAGCAGAGAGAGGGAAGTGAAAGGTACCGATAGAAACCTAGAAGAAACTTAGCTTATTCTTCAGTCTTTTTGCCTCAGTGTAACCATTAGAAAGCATTCAGACATTCTACTGCAGGACAAACAGCAGTCTATCCCATCCCCCCTAGGCAAATCTCCTTCAGATATAAGATCAGGACAGCCCAAATGACCACCCCACCTTTGGTCAAGGAATTTGTGAATTGCAAATGTCTAACAAGTCTCTTTCAGGTTAACCACCCCCAGGGTTAACCTAATTAGCCCTCTGAACTATGTGACACAGATAAGCCCCACCAAGGCAGCAATCCTGTGACTAACCCACCCATCTGCCTGCTGTCTATCACCTGACATCATCAGTATCTGCACTTGCCTGCCCCTTTGTGATGATGTGAAAGCAGAGCACCACCCAATCACCATTATGACTTGCCCCCGTCAAAGGGAATGGTTAAAAGAACTCAACCACAAGCGACTGGGGCCATTGCCTCGTTAGACTCTGGTGTGGCCATGTGCTCTCTGAGCCATGGCTGTTGCCATGCTTCCTGGCTTTGGTCCCCCTCCCCCACCTTGGAAAGGTGAATCTTCTCTCTTCCTTCTCTTTATCTCTCAAACTTACTTTTAAATAAACTTTTCTTAACCTTTTTGTGTGTCGCCATTCTTTGCATCTACTCGGATCTCTGGGTTGCCAGCGCGGCACCTCCAGCTTGCTGGCCCCGGCAGTGCTGCGCCCCTCTCCTCCCTCTCCACCCTCACCCTGTCCCTGTTCAGTTCCCTAACAGGGAGGACTGTCTGTGATGGGTGGCAAAAGGGTGGACAGAGAAGAAGCACGGCCAGAGAGGGATTTACATGGGAGCCAATGAAGGAAGCCTTTCATTCACACAAGGCCCCGAGAGGAGCCACAACAAAACGTATTTATTATTATATATATATTTGCATGGGCATATGTTTATGCTAACCACAGTCAGTTATGCCTCACTCCTACACTCTCCTATCATACTTGCTATCTGGCCAGGTACTAGATTTGGCTCAAAAAAAAGATGTAAGAACTTACAATCCACCACAACAGGGAAGATGATAACAAACTAATTCATAAGGGAGGTTTATTAAAATAAGCATTATTTTAGGCATATTCACTGCACAAGAAAACTTGAAGTCTCTTGAAATCCTGCAGCTCATACATGAAAAAACTTGGAGGACATCATTCCAAATTTGACCAAGACCCTAATTTTCACACAACATGAACAGTGAGCTATGCAGTAGAGGGTGAAGGGGCAGGGCTCATAAACAATGGCAGGTTAGGGCTCAAGGGAAATTCCAAGTAACTGACATTAGGAACATGGAGGAAGAGTGGGAGTGGTGGCTTCTGTCTTGTTTTGCACTAGTTGAGGTCAGGATACAAAGGGGACATGTAACTATAGATCTGCAAGCTACCAGACAATAAACAGAAGCTGGGAAGAGATCGGTTAACTTGGGGAAACAGGGGCATGATGGGCATGATGAAGTGGAACCCTGGGAAGACAGCACATGTACAAGGCTGAGGAAGAAAGGAGAGTTTCTACCAATGACAGGAAATGGTCAAAAAGGCAAGAAGAAAACTGTTAGGGTACGGATAGAGTGAGGGTAGCTGGATGGAGAGGGGAGGCACAGCACCAGTAACCCAGAGATCCAAGCAATGCAAAGAATTGCAACATACAAAGAGGCAAAGAAAGAAAAGTTGATTTAGAAGTCAATTAGAGAGAGAAAGAGAAGGGAGAGACAAGATTTACCTCCCCAAGGTGGGGGAGGGGGCCAAAGTCAGGAAGCATGGCAACAGCCATAGCTCAAAGAGCACATGGCCACACCAGAGTCTAGCAAGGCAACGGCCACTGGCTGCTTATGGTTGAATCCTTTTAACCATTCCCCTTGATGGGGGAAGATCATTAAGGTGATTGGGCGGTGGTCTGCTCCAAGTCATCACAAAGGGGCAGGTAAGTGCAGGTACTGAAGTCAGGTGATGGACAGCAGGCAGATGGGTGGGTTAGTCACAGGATTGCTGCCCTTGGTGGGGTTTATCTGTGTCATGTAGGTCACAAAGGGCTGATTAGATTAATTTGGGGAGTTTGGGCCTGGAGGGGTTTTTCCTGCAAGAGACTTGTTAGACATTTGCAATTCACAAACTCCTTGGCTAAAGGTAGGTCGTATGATCACTTTTATGACTTTGGCCAGCCAAAGGGTGATCTTTGACCTTCCACCTTGACAAGGAACCTAAAAGTTTACTAGAGATTATTATGCTAAACCATTAATTGAAAGGTTGGGCTGTCCTGGTCTTACATCTGATGGAGATTTGCCAAGGGGGGATGGGATAGGCTGCCGCTTGTCCTGCAGTAGAATGTCTGAATGCTTTCTAATGGTTATGCTGAGGCAAAAAGACTAAACTAAGAATAAGCTAAGTTTCTTCTAGGTTTCTATAGGTACCACCTTTCAAAAAACACAGGAGCCTAACAGACCTGAAACCATAGAAAAAGTGCATAATGGCCAGGCACAGTGGCTCATGCCTATAATCCCAGCACTTTGGGAGGCTGAGGTGAGAGGATTGCCTGAGCCCATGGGTTCGAGACCAGTCTGGGCAACTTGGCGAGATCTCATCTCTACAATAAATCAAAAAGTTAGCTGGGTGTGGTGGTGCACGCCTGTAGTTCCAACTACCTGGAAGGCTAAGGTGCAAGGGTCGTCTGAGCCAGCAGACAGAGGCCGTGGTGGCTGTGAGCATGCCACCGCACTCCAGCCTGGGCGACAGAGTGAGACTCCAACTCAAAAAAAAAGAAAAAGGAAAAGTGCATAATGAGGAAGTGATCAACAGTGCCAGATCCTTCAGAGAGATCAATTTAAAATAAGAACTGAAAAGTGTCATCTGTCATAACTTAGGCAGCTATGATCTCCGTGTGGGCAGCTACGGTTAAAAGGCAAGTCTGGAAGCTACAGTGCAAAGAAGGGCAAATGATTTCTACACAGCACAAGGTAGTTACCCCAGTTGCTGAGAAAGCTATTGTGTAAAACACAAATTGCCAGGAGTGAGGTTTCAACTGTTCCTTAACTGAGCCCTCCTGGGGCTCCCTGGAAAACAGGTAGTGGTATGGAGGAAGATTCATTTGTATCACAATGGCCAGGCCAGGCCACAGCTTCACCCTCCCTCTCAGCTCCCAACCCCAAGCTTTCTTCAGGCTAGAAAAGGGCAGGGTCTTCCTCTTCTTCCTCTACTGTCTAACCATACAACTCATCAGGTACAAGTGAGAACGTGAAGTCCACAGGGGTGGTAGGCGTGGAGAGAGACAGTGGGTAGCAGGGGGAAGGACAGGCCATGGAAGGCATCTGAAAGAAGAAAGCTGGTATGATCAGGCAGTCATTTTAATTTCAATGTAAGCATGCCGGTGGGGTGTAAATCCAACGATTTAAGTTTGAGCCTAATTCTATAAACAGAATTAAACAGACACCTACATGACAAAATTTTACTGCCATAAAGCCTAATCTCAAAAAAAGTAAAAAGTGTTCCTAAATTCACTTCATTGAGTTTCAAGGGTATGCAATTTAAGAGCAAAATTTATTTTGTAGAGGAGGAATAGTTCAATTTCTAAAGCTTTCTAATACTTCTGTCAAACAGAGTAAAGAACAACTTTCCCAGCAAGAGATGAATTCCAGGCACAGCATAAAATATTCAAGTATACCCATGAACTACCAATAAATAAAACCATCAGATCATACCATATTAAAAAAAAAATCTGGTATAACAACTTAAAAAAAATTCTACTCCTCTTGAGAGCCCTACTGAATAAGTCATAAAGAAACTATGGATGGGCTGATAATAAAGAAATGATTTCACTTGACATCTTCTAGTGATATCAGTGTGACAAAGTGGCAATATTATATGACATCGAGATTAAATTATCCCCTTGGTTCACGGATCTGAAGTAAAATTACAGAACAAAGAAGAAAAAGGTAACTGCCATCAACCCTTAAAGAGATTCATCTTCACTTCAAAAAAGCTGTTTGTTATAAAGAAATCCTTAACTCTTCCAAGGTGTTCATAGGTGTTTTTGTCATTGTTGGTTTTGTTTTTTAAATTAACTGGTTAGAAAAAATAGACTGATAGTCTTTGATAACAAACACCAACCCGCTTTGTGCAAACCAAGCCTTAATGCCAAAAGCTAGCAGAAGAAGAATTATTATTGCTTAGAGAAGCCAAGAGATGCTCCGTCAATCATATGAATAGTCCAATTGGAAAACTCACTTTGGACATTTGGAATCTCTGAGTTTAAGCTTAATAAAATCTCATCATATGATGTATTCATTCAAAGTATTTTTACATTATTTTAAGGTACTCTAGTGTGATTCTCACAAATAAGTAGTCAAAGAGGTAATTCATGCGTAGTAATTTCAGTAAACTGCAATTTCTGAGAGCACCTAGTGCTATGCTCTGAATGTCTGTAACATCTGTCCCAACAAAATTCTTACGCTGCAATCCTCACCCCCCAAGGTGATGCCATTAGGAGGTAGGGCCTTTGGGAGGTAATTAGGTCATGTGAGCAGAGCCCTCATGAATGGGATTAGTGCTTTATGAAAGAGACTGCAGAGAGACCTCACCCCTTCCAGCATACACAGACAAGTGAGAAGGCACTATGAAGAATCAGAACATTGTCCCATACCAGACATTGTACCTGTCAGCACCTTGATCTTGGGCTGCCCAGCTTCCACAACTGTAAGCAATACATTTCTGTTGTTTGTAAGCCACCAGTTTATGGTATTTTGTTATAGCAGACTGAACAGACTAAGACACCAAGGTCTCACTGTGGCTCAGGAAAAATGCATCTTGTAGGTCACTCTAACATGGAAATGTGGCAGAAGTCCATGATGTTGATTACTGTGACTTTTTACAGTGGGTTTCACTTTAGTTTGGTTAATACATGGCTAAATTAATGAACACAACCAACTCAATATAATATATAATCGCCTAATAAGGCGTAAAACTTTCCACTTCTCAAAGTTCTCCTCACAACCCACTGTCCTGTAGTCATTAACTCAGAGGAAACTGCAAAGAGACCATAAATAAACAGCATGTGGTCACCTGGTTAGTTAACGGCAGAGTGGAGAGCAGGACCCAGGGCTCAGATTTCCCAGTTCTAGGCCATTGTCGCTTACACTGTTGCTTACACAGGTAACAGTGTAAGAGGAATCACCCAGAAGCCAACAATAAACTGGAGGCTCACACCCATGTGTCTGAGGAGAGACAGATCTTTGTCTCCAAATTTGTTTTTTACAGTATATTAAAAGGATGTTCAGAGAGCCCTGAACCAGAAAAAGAAATGAGAGCTCTCTAGCAATAGTGCACATATAGTCACACAGGCACAGAGAACCTTGTTTTAAAGGTGGGGAGGGAGGGCACAAAAGAAAATAATAAAACATCAACGTCAGTACAGAGCCTACAATAATAAGGTCTAAAAATCTTAAGATTTTTGCAAACTGATTAACTAAGACAAACCATTAGAAAAATCTATGTGGCCAAAACTGATTAAATTTAAACAAAGTTGACCAAAATGGCAACTTCAAGAAAGACATGACACAACAGTTTAAAAAATAAACCAGGCTGACCTTTAGAATAAATGTTTGCCTTGAATTCTAAGCACCTTATTAGATGAATAGCCCTCACAATGCTTCCAGAAATGCAGCTATTAAACCTTCACTAAATGTAACGATCTGTCACCCAGCACATTAACAACTACAATGTTTCATAACAACAGTACAGAATAACACAGACTTTAGTTATTTTACCCACACAATCCTTAGTAATAAGAAAACTAGGTTATTTTAATTTATTATTATTTGACCTATAGCTCTCTCTTTCCTCATAACCATTAAACGGTTCTTATCTTAGTATCTAATTTTCTTACCAAAAAACAAAATCATGAGTTTTCTCTATGATGTCTACTTTCTAAAATACAAAGAACACGATCATCTCCTTGCTAGTAATAGTAGCCACCATTTACTGAATGCCTCCCATAAGCCATAACCTATAACACCTGTTGGAGGTGTGTTGTCTCATTTAACCTTCAAAAGAAAATTCATTAAAAAGTGAGTGAGTGTGGGTAACCCAGCTGGAAAGCAGCTGAATCTAGATATGAACACAAACGCATCTGAAACATTCTTGGTTGCTGTGTTGTTCAAGGTGCTGGTGAATGAGAACTGACCTAAAGGATATCAAGCACTGAGCCCAAGAGAACTCACCAATATTCAACAGTGTACTTTAGTCTTTTTATATTTGGTTTTCATAGACACATGCAAGTGTGAGAGCAGCTCTGGTAGGAGTAGGAAAAAAAACACCTTGATCTTGACACCATTCTTTAGAAACTGTATAGAGTGATTCTTAACCTTTTTAGGAATCTGATAAAATACACAGATCTTCTTCCAAGAGATTTACATATAAAATTTTGCATTGTTTTAGAAGAGTCAGACTCCTAAAGCCCATCTACACAACTCAGTTTAAAAATTCCCAATTGACTGAGCTAAGAATCAACAGAATGAAGTTAATAAAGTGCAAACTGACCAAATAGAGTTCTCTGGAAATTGTTTTCAAATGTTAGCACAGCTCTGCTCGGGTAAATGAGCCTCAGTTTCAATGCTCTGACAAATCTACTACAAAGAACTTATAGGAGGAAATAAGGGACATGGAGATGCCCCAGTGAGACACTCACCGTTTTCCCGTGCAATTCTTGTCATTCAGGCCGCCAACCTTGTTTATGGCAGACCAGGCTGTGAGAGCCACATATGGCAAAGAGGCAGCTTGAGTATGAGTGAGTGATTTGGGCTTGTGAGAGACCTAGATTTAAAGACAGCAGTCAAAAATAAGCAAGGACTTGCAATCCTATGAACACAACAAAGCATATTTTCCTTCATAGGAATCCAACTGCAGTTGACCCTTGAACAACCTGGGTGTGAACTGCACGGGCCCACTTATGTGCTGTGGACTTTCTTCTGCCTCTGCCACATCTAAGGCAGCAAGACCAATCCCTTCTCTTCCCCTCCTCCGCCTACTTGGTACGAAGACAAAGAGTTGATAAAGACTTTTATGATGATCCTTAATGAACAGCAAATATATTTTTTTACTTATGATTTTCTGAATAAAATTTTCTTTTCTCCAGCTTATTTTATAATAATACAGTACATAACATACATAAAAAATATGTGCTAATTGATTATGTTATTGTTAAGACCACCAGTCAACAGTAGGCTACTAGAAGCTACGTTTTTGGGGAGTCACCTCTTTCCCTTCCTGCCCTCCCTTCTGCAGCCAGTTTCTTCAATGTTAACCCTTTTGCTCTACTCAAACTGTCAGATCTCCTGACTGGTTGTGATTAGACTCCCATTCTTAAAGTTCTTGAAAACATTAGGTTGGTGCAAACGTAACTGCAGTTTTTTACAAGTTGAAATTTGCCATTTGATATTGGAATACATTCTTAGTAAATGTTGCTATGTTATAATCATTTTAATGCACATTTCTCCCTTTTTTTTGCTAATGACATGCCTTGCATTAAAAAAATATTTTTTTAGACTATGGAAATGATGTTAGACACAGCAAATTTGAGCGATTTTCTTATTCGAGTTCAAAATGGGTCTTAAAGCAGCAGAGACTGCAACATCAACATCGCATTTGGCCAAGGAACAGCTAACAAAGACACAGTGCAGCGGTGGTTCAATACGTTTTGCAAAGGAGACGAGAGCCTTGAAGATGAGGAGCAAAGTGGCCGGCCATCAGAAGTTGACAACGACCAACTGAGAGCAACCATCGAAGATGATCCTCTTGCCAAAGAACTCACTGTTGAATTCTATGAATTCTTTGGAGAAAATTGGAAAGGTAAAAAAGCTCGATAAGTGGGTGCCTCATGAGCTGTCCAAAAATCAAAAAAATTGTCGTTTTGAAGGGTCGTCTTCTCTTATTCTACACAACAATGAACCATTTCTCAATTGGATTGTGACATGTGACAAAAAGTGGATTTTATATAACAGTTGGTGATGACTAGCTCAGTGGTTGGACCAAGAAGAAGCTCCAAAGCACTTCCCAAAGCCAAACTAGCAGCAAAAAAAGGTCATGTTTGGTGGTCTGCCTGGTCTGATCCATAACAGCTTTCTGAGTCCTGGAGAAACCACGACATCTGAGAATTATGCTCAGCACATCGATGAGATGCACCGAAAACTGCGATGCTTACAGCGGCATTGGTCAACATAAAGGGCCCAGTTCTTCTCCACGACATCACCCGTCACACAACTAATGCTTCAAAGTTGAATGAACTGGGCTACAAAGGTCTGCCTCACCTGCCACATTCACCTGACCTCTTGCTAACCGACAATCACTTCTTCAAGCATCTCGACAAATTTTTGCAGGGAAAAACCTTCCATAACCAGCAGGATGCAGAAAATACTTTCCCACGAGTTCGTTGAATCCCAAAGCATGAATTTTTATGCTACAAGAATAAACAAACTTATTTCTCATTGGCAAAAACGTGTTGATTGTAATGGTTCCTATTTTGATTAATAAGTATGTGTTTGAGCCTAATTATACTGATTTAAAATTCATGGTCCAAAACCTCAATTACTTAGACACCAACCTAAGAGTTCGACCCTTTCTCATTTCCCTTGATGACAAATCTGTACTCTCCATTGAGTATATTTGGTTTCGACTATTTATCCTGGATAACACCAGAAAACACAGCAGTTTTACATAGATTTTGTTTTGTTTTGTTTTGTTTTGAGTTGGAGTCTCACTCTGTCGCCCAGACTGGAGTGCAGTGGCACTGGCGATCCTTCCGCCTCAGCCTTCCAAGTAACCGGAACTACAGGCGCACGCTACGACACCCAGCTTATTTTTTTAATTATTTATTGTAGAGACAAGGTCTCGCCAAGTTGCTAGAGTGGGTCTTGAACCCGCAGGCTCAGGCAATCTACTCGCCTCGGCCTCCCAAAGTGCTGGGATTACAGGCTGAGCCACCGAGCCCAGCCATGTGGATTTTCAACTGCACAGGGGAAGCACCCTAACCTCTGTGTTATTCAAGGGTCAACTGCATTTTCATAGATAAATCTATAAAATTCTTCCAGTTCAATGTTAACTGCATACCCTACTCTAAGATTACCCCTATGGAATACTCTCCAAATGGTTCTACTTGCCTCATAGAGGTTCAGTAATGTTATGTAAGCTATATTATCATATGTAGCTATTTCAGTTTATAAAAAGACCACATCAATAATCCCATTAGTCTTGTCAATATCTAAATACATCTTTTTTTTTTTTTTTTTTTTTAAGTCAGGGTTCCACTCTGCTGCCCAGGCTGGAGTGCAGTGGCATGATCATCGATCACCACAGCCTCGACCTCCTGGGCTCAGGTGATTCTTCCACCTCAGCCTCCTGAGTAGCCAGGACTACAGGCCATCACACCTGGCTAATTTTTTTAAATTTTTCTTTAGAGATGAGGTCTCATCTCTACATAAGTTGCCCAGGCTGGTCTTGAACTCGGTTCAAGCAACCCTCTCCCCTCAGCCTCCTAAAGTACTAGGATTACAGGTGTGAGCCATCGCAGGTCCAAATAAACACTGAACCCTCATAACACTTTCTAACTTGTTTTTGAGATCAGCTGTTTTTTTACTCTCATGGTGTGGAAAGTAATCTTTTGGTTTCCTCTAATCTCAGCTACAGCCCTTTCCTCTCCTGCAGCCCCAGTTTCCTCAACGTTAACCCTTTCTCTGTATTCAAATTATCAGGTCTCCTAACTGGCTGTGATTAGACTCCTGTTCTTAAAGTTATTCAAAATAGCTTAACACTTTCTTGTCTCCCTTGGTGATGAGTCTGTACTCTCCACTGAGCATATTTGGTTTCAACTATTTATCCTGGGTAAAACTAAGAAACACAGCAGAATTCTGTATCTCATTCCGAATCCACGAGGCAAAGACAATTACTTTAACAGGCGGCGTTATGAAATTACACCAAACACTTTTTCAATCTCTCAAAAGTTCCTATTCTCTATCCTGGCTTTTTTAACACTGCCCATCAAACATGAACCTGATCTGAAAAACAACCAATTATCTTACAGACATTTGCCAGTGTTTATTTAAACTTTCTTTGGCATTTCGGTAGAGTGGGTGAGTTACCTCGTTCCCGCTAACTACGACAAACTCTGAGAGTGTGCCTTGCTTCCAAGGAGGAACTGCAGCCCAGACCTGAAACACACACACACGGACAATTTCATTAGAGCCAGATATTTTCTGACCAAAGCTAAGCATGAGTGTCCCCTAATAAATATCCCACCATACGAAAAAAGCACAAGCCAGCCATACGCTAAGCAAAGAGTTGTTTTCACATAACATAAATGTTATCACTTAGTGTGATTCTGGAATTATCACATCGGATCACACTGGAAGCAGATGCCAGTATATCTTGCCACATTTACTGACAACTTAGAGTACCAATGAGATCACAGTCTCTGAGTTTCAATCCTGGGTCCACCGTTTATTAACTGTGGGACCTCTTTGTTTTTTTGTTTGTTTGTTTGTTTGAGTTGGAGTCTCACTCTGTCACCCAGACTGGAGTGCAGTGGCCACTCCCGGCCACCACAGCCTCCGCCTGCTGGGCTCCGGCAATCCTTCCGCCTCAGCCTTCCAAAATAGCTTCACCGAACTTGAATTATTTAAATAATGCTAATGAATTGCAAATTAAAATATGCAGGATTGGGACTATTTTATTTTTCCCGTGAAAGGCCCGTTAAAAGACACTTTAGAACTTAAGGCTTGGCTGTAAAAGGTTGCTATAA
>CAUYQG010118586.1:0-11190 GCA_963574415.1 Tarsius wallacei | reverse complement strand
GCTGTTCTGTATCATGCTGCTCAGTTCCTAGCATAGCACTGAGCATGTTGCTTTTGATTTTTCAACTAAGAAGTACTTTAAGGTGTTAGTAGGATTCTCTGCAATCATACCTCAGCACTGCCTGTCTGCCCTTTTTTTTTTCTCTCTCTCTCTCTCTCTCTCTCTCTCTCTCTCTCTCTCTCTCTCTCTCTCTCTCTTCCTTCCTCTGTCCCTTCCTCCTTCCCTCCTCCCCTCCCATTTTCCAGAACCATCCGAAAAGTAGGTTACAGACATACCTCATATCACACACCCAAAGTACTTTTTCACCTCCTAAGAACAGGGATATTTTCCTATACTACCACACACCATCATCATCACCACACCCAAGGAAATCAACATTAAAACAACATTATCATACAATGTATGGTCCACATTCACATTTCTTCAATTATCCTGAAGACAGCCTATAGAGCTGGATTTGCTTTTTCTGATCCAGGATTTAATCAATATTCATGCACTGCATTTTTATGTTCCCTTAGTCTCCCCCTAATCTAAAATAATCCCCCTTGGCTCTTAATGACTGAATCCTTTAAGAGTCCAGGCCAGTTGTTCTCAGAATGTCCCACATTATAGATTTGTCTGTTTTCTTCTGATTACATTCAAGTGAAACATTTCTGGCGAGAACACGACACATAGTGATATAGTGAGAAGCACATCAGGGAGGGACACACAATGTCTGAACATCCCACCATTGGTACCCATTTGATTAAGGTGGTAACTGTCAGATCTCTCCTTTGCAAAGACATGCTTTTACATTGTACTTTAAGACTATGTGAGTGCTCTATCCCCTGAAAAATCAGCTTTAAAATCTGTTAAATACTAATTTTTTCTAGCTAAATTATATCAGCATCTACAGACCTAAACTACTAATGCAAAGTCACAAGGATGGGGATATTTATTCAATGAGGTATACATCACTACCCTCAGTTTATATACAAATAAGTCTCCCAATTCAGAAGGTTAAGTCACATGTTCAAGGTCACAAATTCAGAGCCAGTATTCAAACCTACATGTACCTGGGTCCAAAGCTCATGGTCTTTCCATTACATCAGGGGTTGGAAAACTACTGCCCATGGGTCAAATCTGGTCCACTGCCTGATTTTGTATGGCCCATGAGCCCAAAAATAAATGGTCTTTACAGATGAACATTTGCAATCAATTTGATGAAAGGGAACACTTTGAATGTTATTAAGCAAAATGTTCTCCCAAAAGTAAGAATTCCATTCTCCTTAAGAATTAACCTATATTGCAAAAAAAATGTATTCAATGATTATTACATTTTTAATTTTCTCAGTAAAAAGTTTGTGGAAGTTTGTTTTCTCTCTAGTTATAGAAGTACCTATATAATAGGCTTGATTTTGCCTTCTTGGCCCGCAAAGCCTAAAATACCATCTGGCCCTTTATGAAAGGGTTCCCAACACCTGCATCACATGCTGCCTCCCTGGGCTATACTTTATGTCCTTTCCAATACCTCAATAACCATGCAGAAAGGGTATTCTCTTGAAATAATCACCTACATTAGGTAAATGCCAACTTTAAGAGTAAACATTTCCATGAGAAGAAAACACATGTATTTATTCTCTTGCTCAGCCCCCATTGTTCACCCACTTATAAGCATTTGTTTAAATTGTTCAGAAGCTTTTAAATAGGAGCTTCCTACGTTACTATAAACTTCCACAGCAACCAACTGGAACAACTGGATGTCATATTTCAGATATGAACACAATCTATGCAATAATTCACACACTAAAAATAAGAGTTTTCTTTTCAGTTTTAATGGCAAGGGTGTCACACATCTTCAGAGCCATTCTTTGAAAACATCTTTATGAATTTGTGAACACAATGATCGAAGATCTCCCAACATGTAAGCTACTTCCACACTGCCAATCAATTTTGGAAGCTACATTATCTTTTAGATCCCCCAAGATGCCATTTCATTTAGTGCTAGAAGGCCTTTAATAAACTGTAGGTCAAATCGAGCCCAGATGCTAAATACAGGCTGAATTGGCATAGGTTATGGCCCAGATCCAGTCTGCCAGCATTCCTGGCCCAATGCCCAAAACTCACCCCAGTAGCATGGAAGAACCAACCTGCCACTGTGACTCAGATGAAATCTAAACAAAGAAAAGACTCTGGGCAAAAAAATAAGCAGGAACTGGTGAACGCACATATCAGTATAACATCCAGAGACCATTTGGCAGTATCTATGACAATCTACCTTTTGATTTAGCAATTCCACCTCTAGAAATTTATACTTCATTTTACATGAGCAAAATGACATATGTGTATGGTCATTCAATACAGTATTGTCTAAGACACAGACTGGAAAATACTTAGAAGTCTACCATCTACAATATTAGTTTAATCAATTGGAGGTGCTACACACAACAGAATTCTAGGCAACTCTAGGGAATGTGTGCCATATCTGTGACTGTCCATCATCTTTTGATAAGCCCTTCTGTATCTGGAGAAATTTCACATATTGCATACAAGTTCTACCTCCCAGCTTAAAAGTTGATAATCAAATTCCCAGACTCTCTTGCAGCTAAGATGCAAACATGTCACCTAGGCTCTACTAATCAGACACATTCACATGACACTTTGCTTCAGAAGTGAGAAATGTCAAAGCATAATGTAGGTTAAGAATTTTTTTTTAGAAAGAAGTGGGGGAAAAGGAAGTGAGAAATGTAAGGAAAGAGGCTCTGCTCAGAGCTTCTGCTTTTACAGGTGTCACTGCAAGGTTGCCTTCCTGGATCAGGGGTGGAGGGAGAAGCAGTTTCAGCCAAGTCAAATCCCTGGTGTTGCCTGCTCAGTGAAGGCAGAAGCACGGGTGTCTTCCACTTAATACTAGTACTATGCGTAGCTTGGGGCTTTGTTTCTGACCAGTTACGTGCCAGCCTATTCCTCCGGCCCTCCAAAGGATTCCATGAGTTACCTAAAAATCCTGATCCCTTTTTGGTTAAGAGTGGATTCAGTTGTTTGCCATAAAAACCACAAACTAACAAAGAATGAAGATGTTCTTTATGTACTGATATGGAAAGATCACATTAAAGTGCGAAAAAGACAAGCCGGGTTCGGTGGCTCAGCCTGTAATCCCGCGCCTTTGGGAGGCTGAGGTGAGCGGATTGCCTGAGCCTGCGGGTTCGAGACCCGCCTGGGCAACTTGGCGAGACCTCATCTCTACAACAAATCAAAAATCAGCCGGGCGTGGTAGCGCGCGCCTGTAGTTCCAGCTACTTGGAAGGCTGAGGCCGAATGATCGCCGGAGCCCAGCAGGTCGAGGCTGCGGTGGCCGGGAGCGGCCACTGCACTCCAGTCTGGGCGACAGTGAGACTCCAACTCAAAAAATAAATAAATAAATAAAGTGCGAAAAAGAAAAAAGCAAAGTGCACAGTGGCTGGTATAGCAGATATCATTTGTTCTAAAAGAGAGATGAATATAAATGTGTTTATGTATATGTTCATAAGCCATCTCTAGAAGTTGAAGCTTACAAAATTGGTTGCCAACTGCCTCCAAGGAGGAAAACCAAGTGACTAGGGTATGGGGGAGGAAAGAGTTTACTGTGTATCATCTTGTCCCTTTTATATTTAGAATCATATGAATGTAGTATCTATTTTAAAATGAATTTAGGGCTGGGCACAGTGGCTCATGCCTATCATCCCAGCACTTTGGGAGGCCAAGGCAAGAGGGTAGCTCGAACCCAGGGGTTCAAGGCCAGCCTGGGCAACATAGTGAGATCTCATCTCTACAAAAAAATCAAGAAATTAGCCAGGCATGGTGGTGAGTGCCTGTAGTCCCCAGTTACTCGAGAGGCTAGGACAGAAGTATTGTCTGAGCCTGGGAGGTCAGGCTGTGGTGAACCGTGGTACCACTGCACTATACAACCTGAGCAGTAAGACTCCATCTCAAAAAATAAAAAATAAAAAAATTTAGAAAAGTTGCAAAGAATAAGAGAAACAGCCTAACCACATGTCAGCAAGAAATTTTATAGACATACCACCAAACCATTCCCCTCCTATCTACTCTAAGTGCAAATTTAAAACAAAGTGCCAAGCTAGACAACGCTTCAAGAGTCTCCACACTCCAAGCTCGGATTTAACTTACAAACACAATGCTTTCTTCTCTAAGCAGCAGAACAAGGCAGTAGCTTGCTTTATAAAAACTAATTATCTTTGTCAAAGATAGCACTGTCTAGCATAACCAAAGCAGCTAATCTGAGTGTAGAATTTCTTTGAATTCTCATCGTTAAGAACCATACTAGGGCAACCCCCTCGGGTCCCCTTCCACTGTGGGAGCTTTTCTGTCCTCTCAAAAAATCCTGCTTTCAAAAAGAAAAAAGAAAGCACCATACTAATTCATATTTGGCTGGGTACGGTGGCTCATGCCTGTAATCCCAGCACTTTGGGAGGCTGTGGTGGGAAGACTGCTTAAGGTCAAGAGTTCAAGACCAGCCTGAACAACAAAGCAAGACCCTGTCTCTACAAAAATAAAAATTAAAATTATCTAGGTGTGGTGATGTGCACCTGTAGTCCCAGTTACTCAGGAGCTGAGACAGGAGGATCACTTGAGCCCAGGGATTGGAGTGTGCAGTGAGACTAGCTGCTTTGGTTATACTCCCGATGCCCACGGTGTATTCCTTTCTCTGCTATTAGGAAACTGGCAGAAGATCTGGGATAATCAGTGCCAAATTCATCAGAAGTGGGAATTGGGATTCTTAAACAATGGATTGGCATACATAAGCTTGACAGAGTGATTCTACAGATTTTTAAATTATGCTCCTAGATTGTCTTTTGAAATGAGGATGGATAATAGGTAGTGATGGTGTTTGATGATAATGATCTCTATGACTTTGGTAAACAGGTGCTCTTTGGCAGGCCAATGCCACAGTTTCCCAAAGTTGCCCAGCTGGCTGTACACATGCAGGCATACATCACCATAGGGTCAGGAGTCCCTTAGCCTGGCACCTCCATGGGGAAAAATCGAGATCTAACAACTCAAGGATGAGGAGAAGGGAAGAGGAAAATGGAATGAACCACTGAGATACAAAGAAAACACACACCCCATCAGTTTAGAGGAAAAGAACAGTAGTAAACTCAGCATTTACTGCAGGCAGACTATATGCCAAGCACTGACTTAAATGCCAGAAATTAATGAGATGAAGGAAACACACACACACACACACACACACACACACACACACACACACACACACGGTACTAGAACTGAATTAAAATGCAATTACAACTCAGATTACAAAAGAAAATTAGTTTTAGGACTCTGGCCCAGGTTCCACGGCTCTGCATATTACAGAATTATACAGCTGGAGGCAGAGAAATCTCAGGTGAACAAAAATACACTGCCAGAATTATATAAAGCTTTTACTGGTTCTGGCAACTCAGACTTATCTCACCAGCCAAAGGATTAGCTTTGCAGACAATTCATTTATTGACATTTTTAGTGCTTTTCAAAAATAAAATTATAGATTGCAGTTATTTGGTATTTTTATAAGTGTTGATTTCAGTTCATTCTATATTTCATATAGAACATTTAATATTTTCTGCACATGCACACATGCATGTGTGCACACACACATACACACACACACTCATAAACACATTTCTTTTTTAGAACTAGTGCCTTAGTGAGAGGAATGGTGCAAGCCAGAACATTTCAAGCAAGTGGAGTGTCACACATCCTCGACATGCTTCCTGAGGGAATGAATGAATGGAAGTTCAGTCTCAGGTCACACTGGAGTTCTTACTCTCATCTCAAATCTAGATAGATAGAGACACTCTAGCATACAGCTAAATTCATACCAGAGACATCCATTTTGGATAGGCAGCTTGACTTCATTAATTTGGTTTCTTTGTCAAGTTCCCAGTGAAGACCCTCTCCAACTGTTAAAATAACAAATGCACCTCTCGCCTCCCTGACATTCTGGCAGCTCCCTCTGAGGAGACTGACCTGATTCACAGCTGGCTGCTCCAGGGCACTAAAGCTGGAGAAGGTCCCTTCCTCCCTGTTGTCTCCCCACAACAGGGTCTCATGCCAACCAGCACATTCGGGCCCCATGCATCACCATAGCAAGTCCAGATGGATTTAAGGGGCTCTGACCAAACTACCCAGAACCAAGTCCTAAGCCCATCCTGCTATCAGGCCTCCTGTGACCTGACTGGCCACATTGACCAGACTGACCTCTTTCCATGACCAAACCTCCTTTCTGTGTCCCAGTTATACACATACATCCTCTTCCCTCTCTAGATTTGCTCTCATCTATCTCTGTCCTGCACTTCATCCCCAGCTACCTGCTGACAGTTCTCTGATACCCAAACCCCTAAACTTTCCCTGCTCTTACATCTCCCGCCACTGAACTATTCTTGCCAGAAGGGACATACCTAGGACCCAAATAGGCCCTACCTTGAATTAACTTAGATGCTGTTTCATCTTCCTAGATGTACTTTCCATTGACTGACCTGATACAATCTACCCATCCTCCTAAACTGATGACCCTACCACAATGCATGAGCTTATATCTAGGTCCTGATTGCTCCCAAGATGTTCCATCTCAACTGCAGTTCACTCTCACAAGCCACACCTAGAGATTTAACAACTGAGACTGATTCAATACAAAAAGAGCAAGCCCTATCCTCAAAGGGCTTCTAGTCTGATCAGGATATATCTAAGAAGCTGAAGAAAAAATATCAACACTTATCAAACACCTACTACACACCCAGCAGGCACTGTGCTTTTCTCTTTATAAGTATTATTTCTAATATTTAAACTAATCATTCATGGATGGTTTTATAAACAGGAACTTCAGGGTTCCGAGAAGTTATTACAGAAATTCTGGAAAAAAAAGAGAGAAACCATCTGAATTGAAAGATCTTGCTGCCCAACAATATGTATAATAAATGTCACAGGAACCAAATTCATTGTGCAATTAGTCAACCCCTTAAGTTCACTAAGATACCATTCACACAGTTCTCTCAGGTGGCACATTATGGCAGTGAATGGAGTCTCTTTGGGCCCACCAACTGAAAGACACATGCTCTTTGTGCCTTGGCAGCCAGAGACACATGCAAGTTAAGCCTATTTCCTGCCCTTCCAAATTGCCATCAGCACACATCTGTGAGAGAGGGAGCAGGTGTAAGGGACAGTCTCAGAAGTGAGTATTTTCTCTCAATAGAACTTAGAAACAAACCACAAAGCTGTCTTCATCATAACTGTGCTGTAACCAACTGAGTTAACCAGAGTACAGAATAGAAACTAATAAATATTTGCCATTTTTCCTTTGGCTGCCCGGCATCAGAACCCCTTGCCAGTGTTTATGAAATTTTCCACCTGTCTTCAGCAAAATAAGCTAAAAATGTCAGATTCTTTCTTTCCTGATTTCTTCTCAATCATGGTATGGGCATAGGACCAAAGCTTGGCCAGATACCACCCACACGGACATATGAATCAGTAATGAGCAATGCAAAGCAGCGAGAATAGTAGATGATTGTTTTCTGGTGACAGCAGCAACACCCAGTTCCAGGGGCAGCCCCACATCAGATGTCCAGTGTAGGCAATGTTGGTGGCATAGGTGGAGGCATCCAATATTCAGTAGCTACGGTAGCAGCATCCTCACAGAATTGGTTCTGTGATCTGGCTGCAGTTCTGTCACCTAGTTGTACATTTTTCAAGTATTGTCTCCAGTTTTACTAAAAAAAAGAAAAAGAAAAAAAAAGATAGAGATACCCAATATTCTGCCAATAAACTCCTTTTCTGCTTAGATTAGCCACAGGCAATTTCTGTTACTAACAGATCTGTGTTACTAAGATCCCTAGGTATTATAGAGGACAGGGCAAAGGTAAACTCTGATCATTCCAGAGCTTCCAAAATTGGCTGTATCAATTATCTGCTGCTGTGCCACAAACCATCCCAAAACTTAAGTTCTTTAAAGCAACAACTATTTAGTCCATAATTCTGGGGGTCAGCATTTTGGGCTGAGTTCAGCTAGACAATACAATGAAAAGAGCTAGGCACCGCTGATCTCAGGTGAGGCTCACTTATGCTTCTGAAGTCAGCTATGGGTTGGCTGGGTGCCTTTGTTTTCCTTCACATGGTCTCTCTTCCTCTACCAGGTCAGCCTGGGCTTTTTCAAAAGGTGGCAGAGTTCCTAAAGCAGCAAGAAGCTGAAATGTTCCTTCATGCCTAGGCTCAAAACCTGCACAAGGTCACTTCTACTGTATTCTATGATTAAACCAAGTCACCAGGCCAGCCAAGATCCTAAGGATGGGGAAACAGACTCCACCTATTGTTGGGAAGAGTTGCAAAGTATTGTGGGCATTTTGCAATATACTATACCTGTTTGAAAAAGAACACAATGGCAAAGCTGCCACAATAGAGATAGCCCAATTGCTTATACCCATAATCTGTGCTTTCACCACCACTTCCATTAGCCACCACCAAATCCAGCCTCTGATTCAACAATAGCTAACCTGAAGCAATAAACACACAGTGCTGACTGAGCCAGCTAACTCCTCAGTCTGTAAACAGTTTGCACAGGTCAGGTCCCTTGGATCTCTCATACTGTAGGACATGCTAAAGAGCATGGACTACAGTCAAGTGACGTGTGACACCAGCTCTCTAGCTTTGGCCTCTTTCTTTGAGCCTCAGTTTTCCTCTCCCAAAGCTCAAAAACATTTTCTGTATAAGGACAGACAATCTTATCACTTCAGAGAACCAATTAATATCCCTAAGTTACAGAAAAATCTAATATAACTTTAAGGGAATCTTAAAGACCTCTGCTCTGAATCTGTTTATTACAATTTTTAAGAAGTTCAACATAATTCCTTTCCAAGAGCCACTCAAATTAGCAGACCCTGCAAACATGTATTTAATTGAAACTAGATGTTTCCTTGACAACTGTTGAACTGAGAAAGGAAGGTCTCCTGTAAGAAGTCTCCATGGAAACCATCCAGTCCTTGTATCTACCATTCACCTTATACTTTGGCTGGCATTCAAGCACATCAAATCAGCAATAAAAACATAAGGAAGTTGGAAGGGCTTTAGGGCAATGAAGAACGTCTACGTTTGGCACAATGAGATTTTCCAGGAAAATGAAGACAGAGTCAGTCCAAATGTCTCAGGACTCAGATGAAGACGCCTCTGCATGTTCAACTCATTTTTTAAAAAATTACCCCATGACTTAGTCTGTTTGGGCTGCTACAACAAAATTGTTGTAAAGGTACTGAGTATCTTAAACTCAGTAATTTATAAACAACAGAAATTTATTTCTGTTCTGGAGGTTGAAAAGTCTAAGATCATGGTGCCAGCAGATTCAGTGTGTGAAGAGGGCCAGCTCTCTGCCTCATATATGGCACTTTCTTGCTGTGTCCTTACATAGTGGAAGGGGCAAACACGTTCCCTGGGATCTCTTTTATAGGAATACTAAACCCACCATGAGGGCTATGCACTCATGTTCCTCCTAAAGGCTCCACCTTTTAATACTATTGCATCAGAGATTAGGTCTCAACATATGAATGGCGGGGGGGGGGGGCATAAATATTCAAACCATAGCACCCCAAAGAGAATTTCAAAAACATAGTATATTGCTTTTCCAGGGATGCTATAATAAAGTATCACAAATTGGGTGGCTTAAAACAACAGAAATATATTTATTGCCTCACAGTTCTGAAGACTGAAAGGCTCTGGACCTCTCACCTGGCTTCTTACAGATCCAGGGTCCTTGGCTTCTAGATGCATCATTCCAATCTTCATCTTCACATGGCACTTATCCTGTGTGTCTGTGTCTTTACATGACCATCTTCTTACAAGGACACCAGTCGTATTAAATTAGAGGCCCACCCTACTCCAGTATAACCTCATCTTAACTTGATTAAATCTGCAAAGGCCCTCTTCCCAAAAAAGGTCACATCCTAGGTACCAGGGATTTGAATTTTAGTATCTTTTGGGGTAGGGGGACACAATTCAACCCAGAACACACAGCTTTTATATAAAGTATTTGATTTTACCTATTTACTACATGTTTGTTAAGGCCAATTAATAGCTCAATTTATTTTGTGGCTTAATCAAAATAGAAGTATCACACTTGGCCACACAGTCACACCTAGCTACAATGAAATCTGGGCAGTACAACCTTTACTCTGGGGAGCCAGATGCCCAGTTCAAAATTGAAGTTTCTACTGCAGAAAGGAAGAAGAGAAGGAATATCAGGAAATAACCAGAAATCTCTATCACACAGGCAAAGAGAAAAATTACTTGGGGAAAAACAAATCTAGTATCCAGATACCCTGGCCCTTAGGTGAAAACTCACTGCAAAAATGAAATCATACAAGTTAACTGTGCTTGCAAAAGACCTTGGAATTGAAATGAAAAGAATCAGTTTTGTGTCTAACAAAAAACCACAGGCAAGAGACACTCAAAGGGCACATAGTGAAGAACATTCCAAATTAGAAGCACCTGAGGAAAAAAGGCCATCACACACCTACGTACAGGGACTAACACAGACGACCCACATGGCTCCACTTCATAAAACTGAGCCAGAACGTTAGAACATCACCCAATACAAAAGTGCTACATTATTAAATATTTGTGATCTTCTGACTCTGATTCTTTTAGATTCTAGGTTTTTGTGGGGTTTTTTCTTGAATTTTTTTAAAATTAAGCTTTTTGGCCAGGTGCAGTGGCTCACACCTATAATCCCAGCACTTCGGGAGGCCAAGGCAGGAAGACTGCTTAAGTCCAGGAGTTCAAGATCAGCCTGGGTAACACAGCGAGACCTCATCTCTAAAAAATAAATTAAATTAAAATTAAAATTAAATTAACATTTTATTTTGGGACAGTTTTAGTTTTACATGCAGTTGTAAGAAATGACACTGAGAGATCCTGGGTACCCTTTACCCAGTTTCTCCCAATACTAATATCCTGCAAGATTATAGTACAATATCACAAACAGGATGTTGACATTGATACAGTCAGTAGAGAACATTTCCATTCCCACAAGGATCCCTCATGATGCCTCTTATAGCCACCCACTTCCCTCCTGCCCCTACCCCCTCAATCCCTGGCAAGCACAGTTAACTTGTATGATTTCATTTTTGCAGTGAGTTTTCACCTAAGGGCCAGGGTATCTGGATACTAGATTTG
>CAUYQG010118585.1:0-16647 GCA_963574415.1 Tarsius wallacei | reverse complement strand
GTCTTCCCTGGTAGGTAGTCTGACCTTTTTCTCTTGCTGCCTTTAGGATTTTTTCTTTTATACCTACCTTGTTTAGGTGAATTATTATGTGTCTGGGAGTTGGTCTTCTCATTTGTTGTCTTGCAGGGGCTCTCTCAATCTCTTGTGTTTGAATTTTTTCATCACTGATGAGATGAGGGAAGTTTTCTTGAATGTTTTCATGAAAATGTTTGTTCCAGTGTGGCCTCTGTTTCTCTCTCTGCCTCAGGAAGGCCAATTACTCATAGGTTCGGTCTCTTGAAGTGATCATTCATCTCTTGAAGGTTTTGTTCTGTCTTTTTGATCTTCTTTTCTATGTTTTTGACAGTTTGGGTTAGTTCTGTGTTTTGGTCTTTGAGCTCTGAGATTCTTTCTTTTGCTTGGCTAATTCTGCTTTCCATGCTTGTTAGTTTGTTATTTATTTCCATCACAGTATTCTTTACTGCTGTTATTTCTGACATCAGCTCCTTCCTATTTTCCTCTTGTCTCTCCTCATTTTTAAAAATTCTATTAATGTCTTGATGTCTGGGTTTGTTGCATGTGAGCAGTTATTCTGGGGGCTCTTCATTGTTTGTGTTCTGAAGTCTGTTTTCTCAGTGTCTGACCTCCCAGGGGTCTGTGTGAGACCTACGTTCTTCTTTTGGTTTTTCTTCATTTGTGCGGTTTTTTCCCTTCCTACTTTTTCCTTCCCTCCACATCACCGTCTTCTTTAATTCTGTTATTCAGGGGTAGAGGAGTTGCTTTTAGTTTTGTTTGTTCAATCTCCTATTCTTCTTTATGCATGCCCTCTTACCTTGTTAAATTCTGGAGTTGCACTATAGGTTGGGGGTGGTCCTTTTTGCAGTTTTGAGATTTACTTAAGAGGGGGAGCTGTGATTCAAAATCTGTCTGCAGGTCCTGGTATCCGCCGACACGTGTATGGATAATCTGAAACCCACTTCCCACTGCCTTGGAATCTGTCCGTGCAGTGGGGTTGTAGGTTTACTCCCTGAAATAAAATGAGGTTAACAGAGGGAAGAGAATGGAGCAGACAGTGGGGGGGGGGGGGGTGGAGAGAGAGAGGAGTAAGGGGGGAAACAGACGAGTGTACCAACAAATGGAGGGAGAGACCTAAACTGAAACAGATAAAAACAATAGACCACGGCTACAGACTACTCAACTCCCATACAAAAAAAAAACAACTAAAACATACAATGATGCTAACTTACAAGCTAACCAACCACCTTATTGGTGTGCTGTTCCTCTTTACAAAGATATGGTTTACAGAGAGGAGAAAAGAAGAAAAGGAAAAGAAAAGAAGAAAAAAAGACAAGGAACAAAACAGTAGGAATAGAATCACGTCATTAAACTAACAGAACCAATCAAGCTCACTCTGAGACTTTTCGTTTAAGTCCAGTGTCCTTTCAGCTCTGATTTCTAGCTGTCTTCTCAGGCTGGTAAATTTGTTCACAGTTAGGGTCAGTTGCCCCTGGCCTGCTGTGAAGGGCAGTTCAGATCACTACTCAGTTCACCACTGCCCAGTTCACCACTCAAAGCTGGCTTGTGTCTGTCTGTCAAGCTTGTTATTCCCGTTTCGGTGTTGTTACCTTGAATCGCCAGCAGGTGGTGCTATCTCAGCCGCTCGCCCCAGAAGGGATGGAGCCGGACAGAGCCGGACAGAGGCTGAAGATGAGAGCCTGCCTCAGGAGGAGGCATGGGAGGAGACCCACGGCCTGGCAGTACGTCACAGTGGTTGTAGCGGAGGCAGCAATCTCAGCAGATCTTGCTTGCAGGACCTTTGAGGTCTGAAGTCGTGGAGCGCCTCAGGCATGGTGGCGCGATGTGTAATGGCCGCCACGGAGGTGGTGGCAGTGGCAGCGTCGGCGGCTGCTGTGTCTGCGGCTGCAGTGGCTCTCCAGACTGCCGTGATGCTTCAGCGGTGGCGACCCCGAGCTCTGTCAGGCTCCTGAACAGCAGGCTGCCGACAATGGGATCTGCAGCCCCTGGGGAGAGAGCCAGAGACCTTCTGCGTTCTCCTTTGCGGAGGGTCTCATAGAGCAGGCTGCCCCGTCGCCATCTTGCCCCAGTCCCCCATAGTAACAATTTTAAAGTGTGGCTTTTGTTATTATCTCCCCATTCTCCCAGAATATTATTTGTTTTCATGAGGGCAACAACGTAACTGTGAAGAATGAAGTCTCAAAAGTTAGACTAAGCTTGAATCCTGGTACTTTTTTCTGGGTTGGAGTCTCACTCCATCGCCCAGGCTAGAGTGCAGTGGCCTGCTCATGACCACCCCAGGGTCGACCTGCTGGGCTCTGGTGATCCTTCCACTTCAGCCTTCCAAGCAGCTGGAACTACAGGTGTATTCTACCACACCTGGCTAATTTTTTTGATTTTTTTTGTAGGGGTGAGGGCTTGCCAAGTTTCCCAGGTTGTTCTCAAACCCATGGGCTCAGGCAGTCCTCTCACCTCGGCTTCCCAAATTGCTTAAATTACAGGCTTGAGCCACCGTGCCGGGCCCTGATACTTTCACTATATTAATATAGTTGTGTGGCCTCAGGCAAACTATTTAACCTCTTTTCCTCTCATTTTTTTCATCAATAAGTTGGGGTTGTTCAGTGGTGCCTACATTGTAGCATTATTGTGAGGATTCTTTGAGATGATATAGGTAATGGCTCTTTGCACAGTGCATGACACCATCAAGCATTCAGTAAATGGTAGCTATTATTATTTTTGATATTACATGGATTGCTATACTTAACACATGTCTTTGGTATTTATATTGTAAATATTTAAAGAAGACATAGCTGTTCTGTTCTATGTGATGGAACAGTAAGGGGTGACAGCAATTCAATGGAATTGACCATTTGTGGTCCATAAGTCTGTCATAGCTAGCTCCAGTCCAGAGCCCTGGAACTGCCACAGTGGCTGATGACATTTGTGAGCCTTGAGGATGTTCTTCATCCATACGTCTTAGCATGTGTGGACTTGCACTTACTGTGAGGGAGTAGTCGGAGTTGAATCATGTTTCATACAGTTGCCATTTTCTTACTTCCCTTACTGGCAGTAGGCTTTATTCCTCTAGAAATGGGAGCAGTCTCAGGGGAGTGATGGGAAAGGACCAGTTTATCTTGGTGTCCAGTCTGGTGAATGAATGACCTTGCAGTATTCTGAGGCTTCTGGTACCTTGGGCTTAACAGGATGGGAGGGAGCTGGGGAGGCTTTCATCATATTTTTGGACTTTGTGTGTTTGTGACTAGCTTTGTTCTTGTGGTGCTGGTGGCCATCTGCCTTGTGAACCCTTTGGTGTTAAATATAGAGTGTTCCCAGGGGCTTGGCATAGAAGAACTGGATAAATGCCCCTCAACAATGCACTTTTTAAAATAAGAATTTTTGGAGAAAATTTTTATTGTGAAAATTTTCAAATTCATCAATCATAGAGAAAATAGTATAATGAACCCCCATATACCCAAGCCTGTTATTCGTCACATTTACTTTATCCCTTTTTTCTTTGTTGAAGTATTTTATTTTATTTTATTATTTTTATTTTTTATTTATTTTTATTTTTTTGAGTTGGAGTCTTACTCCGTCGCCCAGACTGGAGTGCAGTGGCATGCTCCCGGCCACTGCAGCCTCGACCTGCTGGGCTCCGGTGATCCTTCCGCCTCAGCCTTCCAAGTAGCTGGAACTACAGGTGCGCACTACCACGTCCGGCTAATTTTTTTGATTTATTGTAGAGATGTGGTCTCGCCAAGTGGCCTGGGCGGGCCTCAAACCCGCAGGCTCAGGCAATCCACTCACCTCGGCCTCCCAAAGCGCTGGGCCACTGAGGCTGAGCCACCGAACCTGGCTGTTGAAGTATTTTAAAGCAAATTCCAGATTTATAATTCTACCTCTGCGTGCTTCAGTATTTATTTCTAAAAAGCAGTGAACATTTTCTGACATACCACAGTGTGTTGTCATGTCTAACTAACGAATTTTTTGGTATTCTATAACACTCACCAGTTCATAATCAGATTTCCCTCGTTGTCTCAAAAATGCCCTTTTATTGATGAACTATAGAGAGGAATGAGTGGTCAAAAAAACTTCATGCCTTTCCTTTGGCCTCTATAATTCAGTAGACTACTTTGTTTTTCTGAGCCTAAGTTTCCTCATTTACTAGATGAAATGATGTGTGAATTTTTTGAGTAGGGAATCCAAATGTTTCACGTGTTAGATTTGGTGCAGTATCTCTTAAATCTCTTTCAATTAAAGTAAATCAGCCCACTTTCCTTGACTTGTTAGAGAAACTGGGTTAGTGTCCACATTCTAGATTTGTCTGTTTCCTTGTTTTGCCATTTGACTTTTTCCTTTATCTTCTGTTTTTAGCAATGGAAGTTAGCTCTAGAGAGACTTGATCAGGTTCAGGTTCAGCTTCAGGTAGAACACATGGGAGGTGGTGCTGTGTGGTTCCTCTGGCACTGAGGCAGGAAGTGTGTGACATCTGGCTGTCCCACTTTAGTGATTCTAAGATTCATGCTAAGAGGGGGTTTGGTGGTCGTGGTTGCATTCCTCCAAACAAAGCATTTTTAAACCCCATATATGAGAGGGGCCCAAAAAACCCAGAGTTCTCTTTTGGAGGCCGCCCCCTTATAGTACACTTGGAATCTGTTCCTCTAGATTAAACAGTCAGCTGAAGATTTTATCTGGAAGTTTTGAGAAGGTTGCATCACCCTGAATGACTTTTTTTGTTTTCCTGCATTAAAAAAGTCCTCAAAGGGAAACATTTTGCTGATGTGGAAGAGGTGAAACAAAAAATGGCAGAAGCACCAAAAGGCATCAAAATTGATGAGCTCATAAACTGTTTTGAGCAGTGGAAAAAGCATCTTGATAGGTGTATTGTATCAGAGAATACTTTGTAGGTGACTGAAGTTTAGACAGGCAAGAGTTTTAATACAATTTTTAATAAGTAAATTCTAGGCTTTTTGGGTTCTATCCCTATACATGTTCTTGTGTTGAAATGACTAGAGGACTTTTTATTTCCTCCTTTCTTGATGATCTTGCTGCCTTGAGACCCTTCTGTGGACTGTGTCAAAAATCGCACTGCCAGTGCACCAGAGTGGCCCCCAAGGTCATTGTTCCAACTGTAATAGTTGACTCTTGTTTTCTTTGCCTTCTTCTATATGTTTTTCTTCTTTTCCTCCTATTATTTTCCTTTTTTCTTTTCCCCTCTTTTTTTTCACCCAGTCATTCATTCACCAAACATTACTATGATAGACACTGAAGATAAAGGGGTGAGTAAGGCATGGTCTCTGTTCATCTGAGTTGAAGATTGACTCTGTTCTCAGACTCTTCAATCAATGCTATCTCCCCAGTGATAGTACTCAGATCAAAAAAGATTGTTGAGACCTGACTCAACAAATCCTGGATGTATAAGATCTTTTAGTAATTACAATTACATTATTACATTATAGAATTTTATTTGTTACAAAGAATGCTTTGCTCAAGGCAGAGGATTTTGTTTTTCTTCTATTTATAGTTGTTCCTAGGAAGGAAAATCTTTGATTGTGGTCCTAGGTGAAATTTCGGTTGTCACAGGGGCTTCTTTTAAGCATTTGTTCAAAGACATGAAACAGGATTCTAAATTACATTCATTCTTTTGCTTTGACGAACTTCTTAAGAGGAGACTTTACTTAATGAGTCTGTTTGAGTTATTACAGAATTGCACAATATTAATGATGAATACTAAAATGAGAAAAATTGTTTTATAATATTAAAAAACACCCACACATTTCACAAACAGAGACTAGATAAAGCAAGCATAAAGAAGCCATCATAGAACCTGGAATTGAGACTGTGCAGTTGAGTTTTTTTTTTAATCAGTCTGTCATCAGATCTTGGTTTGTCTGACTTAGAAAATTGAAGTGAAATTGGCATCATTATAAGCTCTACCTTCAAATGTCCTATGCCTTTCTCATCCTCCTTGATTTTGTCCTGCTGTTTCCCTGAAAGATATCTTTCCCCAAGTAACGTTTGCCTTGCTTTATCTTCTCCATTCCTAGGTTCATTCTCTGTCACTCGTGCTGAATAAAACCACCAGTGAGCTTGCTAAAGCGAATGTGTCCAAATTAGTAGCACACTTGGAAATGATTGGTAAGTGAGGGCAAAAACTCAAACTTGCAAAGGTCTAGTCAGCATTTGAACATTCTGATCACAAATCTAATTGTCCTCCCATGCAAGGCAAGGTATGAATCCTTTAAAACAAACTTTATCTAGGGTGGCTGTATAATTTTTGGGGGGGATATTTTTGAGAGTGAAAAGGGGCGTTGTTATTATTATTATGCCTGGAGAACAGGCATCTAACAGGGCTGTCTCTGGGAAACCAGGGATGTATTTGCTTTATCGTTATAAATCGGGGGAGCTACCAATGGAGGGCATGGTGGCAAAGCTGGAAGTCTTTCTAATAGAACTTGTAGGTTGAAGGTCTTAGTCGAACACAAGTGATCAGTTATATCAAGTTTAAATGGTAGGAATTTGTAAAGTGTGAGTTAAAATGCTAATGCCTTCCTGAAGGAACACGTAGTTAGTTGTGAAGCTCACAGAGCTCAAATGTTGACACTGTAGTACAAATAAGGATGTCTTTGGGGAAGAAATGAACTGAAAATGAGGTTTCGTGCCGGGTGTAAATTATTTTGAAAAGCCTTCTAGGAGAGATTGATCTTTTAAGTTTCGTAGAAACTTGGGGATTTTTGTTAGAGGACATTAGGGATAAAAAATAAGTGTGTGTCTTCAAGTCATTGGGAGGTGAATTAATAAGCCAAATATGAACACCTTAGTCATGGCTCTGTAATAATTATGATGATAAATTTTGTTTCACAGAAACAACAGAATATTCCTTTTCAGCATCTGCAGGATATTTTAATGATTTGTTATAGATTCTCATTCTGGATGTGCATGTATACCTCTTCTCTCTTCTTTTTGCCTCCTAGGGGCTTTGCTCATGTTGTATCAGAGTAGTTGCAAATCTGTACCTCCAGTGTCTGTCTACCTGGAACATTAATTTTGTTTTTTATTAAATCATACTAAAAGTCACTTACTGTTGCTTGAATACCTGACATATTTCTGACACTTCCTCTTTTATTCTTTTATCCATAGTACAATTAATAGACCTGATGACATTTCCCTGATTCTAATTAATGGTTTTATCTCAGAAGGGATCAAGTTTCTCTCTGTGGGGCTGAGCACAGTGGCTCCCACCTGTAGTCCTAGCACTTTGGGAAGCCGAGGCAGGAGTATTGCTTGAGCCCAGGAGTTTGAGACCAGCATAGGCAACATAGCAAAACCTCATTTCTACAACAAATAAAAAAATTAGCCAGGCATGATGGTTCATGCCTGTAGTCCCAGCTACTAGGAAGGCTGAGGCAGAAGGATTGCCTGAGTCCAGGAGGTTGAAGCTGCTGTTAGCTGTGATCTTGTCTTGATATGTCACTGCATTCCAGTATGAGTGACAAGTGAGACCCCAACTCAAAAAAAAGGTTTCTATCTGTATTTAGAAATGTTTTCTCCCTTTAATTAATTAATTTGTCACTGTCTCACTCTTGCCCAGGCTGGAGTACTGTGGCATGATCACTGCTCACCATGGTCTCCACCTCTTGGGCTCAAGCGATCTTCCTGCCTCTCCCTCCCAAGTAGTTGGTACTACAGGCATGCACCACCACACCTGGTTAATTTTTTTGATCTTTTGTAGAAATGAGGTCTTGCTATGTTGCCCAGGCTGGCCTTGAACTCCAGGGTTTAAGCTATCATCCCACCCTGGTCTCCCAAAGTACAGGGATGACAGACGTAAGCCACCATGCCTGGAGTATTTTGTCCTTTAAATTGTGTATGCATTTGCTTTAATTTCTTTCTCCTTATAAATGTTAGTGTGTCATGTTGCTGTATTATTTCAATCCCCTTTGGGCTTCTTCTTTGAGACTGTTTGAAATATTGCATAAAATATTTTTGTGGGTGTTTTGGAATATGGAAATTTGCTTTTGACCTTTAGTTTGATTGTAGAGTGAAAAGTCTGAGTCATGTGTTTATCAGTTTTTGTTCCAGACATATTTAAGGTGTGTGACAAAAAAAGATACATAATAATGTGTTTTAACTTTTATATCCTCAGAGGGAGACCTTGCCTTACAGGGAAGCATTGGAAGTCTGTCTCTAAGTGACCTGACCGCCCATGGGGAGTTCTACAGAGAACGGTTCACCACAAGTGGAGAAGAAGCACTCATCTTCCAGACTTTTAAGTAAAAAAAAAAAACCCCTATCTTTTTCTCATTTGATATTTTGTCTGAATCACTTGCTGTTTCAAATTGTTTGTTAAATAATGAAGAAAAGTTTAAAAAATTTTTACTTAAGTGAAATTGAAAAGTTAGGGTTGTGCCAGGCATGGTGGCTCATGCCTGTAATCCCAGCACTTTGGGAGGCAGAGGTGAGAGTATTGCCTGAGCCCAGGGGTTTGAGACCAGCCTGGGCAACTTGGCAAGACCTCGTCTCTACAATAAATCAAAAAATTAGCCGGGCATGGTGGTGCGTGCCTGTAATTTCATCTACTTGGAAGGCTGAGGTGGCTGTGAACGTGCCATTGAACTCCAGCCTGCGTGACAGAGTGAGACTCTGACTTAAAAAAAAAAAAAGAAAAGGTCTGTTTATGAGGAGTCTTTCCTGACTTACATTAAATTTCATTAAAATGGATCTGCGTTGTAGTGGCTATTCACACTTTATAAACAGATGGGCTATGATGGAAATGATTCTGGTATTGAAAGGCCTGGCTTTCATGCTGTTTTCCATGCACTTGCTCTGTGACCTTAGAGAAGTCACTTATTCTCCATGCATCAGTCTTTTTGTCTAAGTGTTAAGGGGACTGGAGTCGTCAGCTCATTTTTAAGCATCCATCTAGATCTAAAAGTTCTGGAATGATTTCAGCCTGAGAATGTTAGTGATATGAGTGTTCAATTACCTTATGCATTTTTTTGTTTATTAATACAATCTATATTGAATTGTTTTTATTTTAGATTTTAGAAGGTAAAATCTGGCTATTAAAGAATGATTTTTCTCAAAAGATAGAGTTTAAAGAGGTGGCTTTCAACTTGTTTGAAATGAGTTAGAAAATATAGATGTCTAGGTCTGCCGCTAAATATTCCGATTTAATTGGTCTAAGGTGGTGGTCAGTCTTTTTCTCTCTGTTTTATACGTGCTGATGTTCAACCCAGGTTGAGAAAAACTGTCCTAAAAGTTGTCTGAGGACTTTTTAATTTTTAGGGGGGTTATGTCATACTCTACTGAGATTTGATTTGTTTATATTACATACCACCGTGGAATGATTCCATAATAAATGAGATCATTAATGTAATACTCTTAATTTTCAGCCTGGCACAAAATAGGTGCTCAGCAAATGTGAGTTGACTATGTCCTGTATAATAACTTATTATGGCACCAGGCTCTACTAAATGTAAAACAATTTGTAAAATTCTTCTCATTTATCTTCAAATGTAGATTCTAAAACTCTTTGTCTACATTTCACTGAAGTAACGAGAAGACTTCTTTCTGCCTCTAGAAGACAGTTTTTCCCAGAAACATTGGTTCTGATGCTTAATTTTCTTTAACCATTTTTCGTGGCCTTAGTTTTATTGTTTTTCAAGTCCATAGCCTCACAATCTCTTCCAGGGACTGAGTTAGCAGGAATGCTGAGCTTTCCTTAAAGGCAAGAAAAGAGGAGGGTGAGAGGTCAGACCCATGGGGGACCTCCGAGTGAGCCCAGCACTGGAGCTGCCCACTTGGGTATAGCCCTGGCTGTCACAATAGACTCATAGCTATTATCATCAACACATTATAGAAGCTTACAGAGAGAGTACCTGTCATAGTTGACTTTGTGAAACTTAATTGCGGATTCCCGCTTAACAGTTAAAGCTGTTTTTGGGGAAGCCTCTAAACCTGAGTTTTCTTCAAACCTAATTTGTGTCTTGCTACTGTCTGAGTGACATTTTCGTCCTAATTCCTAGATATGGGCGGCCCGACCCTCTGCTCCGGAGAGAACATGACATTCGGGTGAGCCTCCAGATGGCCTCTGTGCAGTATGTGCACACTCAGCGCTTCCAGGCAGAGGTGGTGGCCTTCATTCAGCATTTCACTCAGCTGCAAGATGTCTTAGGGCGGCAGCGAGCTGCCATTGAGGGGCAGACGGTAGGTATCCTGGTTTCTCCAAACTGCTTTTCCAGCTTGACTGATCAATAGCACTTTGAAGCTTCTAGAAATAAATCTGAAAAATTCACAGAAAAATAACTTATTCTTACTAATATGTCCTCCATGGAGCAGAGTACCTAGAGAATCTTACTGTAACTGGAGCACTTTATTCCTTCTTTATTCTGTCATCCTAAATTGCTGTTACAGTTTAGCTTTAACTTTTTGTAAAAAAGATAAGGGAAATTTACAAATAATAGTTAGGACTTCTGGTCCCTTTTAGGACATTAGTGGGATACTTCTCTTGGAAAGTGTAAGTTTTTTCCAATACAGTAGATTAGAAGTTACCAAACTTGAGTTTATGACACCTTTTAGTGTCTTGGTATTTTTCCATAGCACATCCTAGGCCAAAAGAAACACCTAATGGTATTTCCATTTACAAAGTAATTAAGTCTAAATAGCTTAATAAGTACATGTCAACAACTTAGTATCTGTTTGGAAAAATAGCAGCACATCTATTGAAAGAATATTTTAGTTTTATTCATAAATAACCACAATGGCTGATAGGCTGTATTTGCCTTTTAGTTTTATTCATAAATAACCACAATGGCTGATAAGACTGTGTGTGCCCTGCGTAACTTCTCAAACTTGTTGTTCCACATTTATTTTCTCATGGTACTTGCTTTTTATCACAGCAGCCCCTGAAGACACGGTTTCATAAAGGTACGACCTCATTGAAAGGAATGTAGCATGAGCTGATATTGAATGTAAACTCCCTCAAGCTAGTAGTTTGTACCATGTCTGGCAGATCTGGTTTTTTCCTCAGAAAGTTAGGATATCCTGGCAGCACCCCACGAGTGTAATGCTGCATTCTGTGGAGGCTCGGTGCAGTTTGGAAACCACAGAAAATAATTACAATGTAGTTACTTGTAGAAACGTGTTAGTTGCCCTTTTTAAAAAAAACTTTATTAGGTAAAAGATTATATACACATATATATGTATATTATTTATTTATTTGGGTCATGATCTCCTTCTGTTGCCCAGGCTAGAGTGCAGTGGCACAATCATGGCTTACTGCAGTCTCGACCTCCTGGGTTCAGGCAATCATTCTGCCTCAGCTTCCTGAGTAGCTGGAACTACAGGTGTTTACCACCACACCCAGCTAATTTTTTGTAGAGACAAGATCTTGCTGTGTTGCTCAGGCTGGTCTTGAACTCCTGGGCTCAAGCAATCCTCCTGCCTCAGAATCCCAGAGTGCTGGGATTATAGACTTGAGCTACCGCACCCAGCCTAAAGATTATAATTTAAGAAATAGATCCTGTCTTACATTTTAAATTAAATTTTTTGGGATATGTTATATATTGATTTGGTACAATGTTAAAGTAAAAAAAAAAAGGGCATTTGGAGAAAAGTCTCCTGAGTTACTTATCCTCAACCACCCAGTTTCTCTTCCTGGAAACAACCAATGCTTCTGGTTCCTGTGTATCTTCCAGATGATGCATTTTTTAAAAATATAAAAGCATAATCAAATTATGGATTATCAGAAAAGAAGTTCGTACAGTTTTACTAGTCGTACCTTAGTTATGTTTTAATTTACTTTCATTATTTAAATGCATTTTTCCATGGTTTAATCATGGAATATATAACCTTTTTTCCCTTCTTTAAAAACTTTAAACAAGAATTTAGTGTTTGACAGCATTTATATGTTAGAGTATAATAATGAAATGAACATCTCTGAACCCACCTTCATACTGAGAGTGGAAACATTACTAATATTGCTGCGTGCATGGCCTGTGTTCCTTCCCCATCTCATTCCCCTGTCTACTCAGGTAACTACTCTTGTGACTTTTGGGTCTATAAGTCCCTCTAAGATTTAAAAAAAGTTCTCAAGCAATATCTTTATATCTTTATATGTTTTATTATATCTTTATAAAAATGATATTAAGGTTTATTTAATGTTCTGTGACTTGCTTCCCCCCTCCACTTAGTGTGTTAATACAATTCATTCATATTGTTACATGCGATAGCATTTAACTTATTTTCACTGTTGCATTTCATTGTATGTAACACGGATGATTTATCCGTTTTCCTGGGGGAACATTTGGGTTGTTTACAGTGTTGTGCTCTTGTGTACTATGACTCCTGAGGCATGTATGTCAGAGTTTCTCTGAGATACCTAGCAGTGAAATTACTGGGCCATAGGATGCACATGTTTGTCTTTCCAAGATAATACCAGATTGTTTTCTAAAATAGTTGTTATCAATTGCATTCTCCCATCAGCACTGTACAAGAACTTCTTTTAATTCATATTCTTGCTAACACTTGTATTGTCAGACTTTTTATTTTGAGCCAATTATTTGGTATAAAATGGTATTACATTTATGGTCTACATATGCTTTTTTTTTTTTGTGAGTTGGAATCTCACTCTGTTGCTCAGGCTGGAGTGCAGTGGCACGCTCATGGCCACCCCAGCACTGACCTGCTGGGCTCTGATGATCCTTCCGCCTCAGCCTTCCAAGTAGCTGGAACTACAGGCGTGTGCTACCACACCCAGCTAATTTTTTATTTATTGTAGAGACACAATCTCGCTAAGTTGCCCGGGCTGCTCTCGAACCTGCGGCCTCAGGCAGTCCACTCACCTTGGCCTCCCAAAGTGCTGGGGTTACAGGCTGAGCCACTGAGCCTCGCCTACATATGCTTTTAAAAAAAAATTTTAAATTGAGGAATAACGTATGTATATATTGTGAAGCACATAAAACATAATTTTATGTGTATACTTTTGAATCCAGCCTTTTTCTTTGCCTTTTGTATTTTCTTTTTCCATCTTGCTTCACATTTTCATAGCTATCCTATATAATAACTATATAATCTATTCAGTTAGTTTATTTAACCATTTTCCTATTTTTTTTCTGAGTGAGAGTCTCACTCAGTTGCCAGGCTAGAATGTAGTGGCATGCTCATGGCCACCCCAGCGTCATCAGCTGGGCTCAGGCAATCCTTCCGCCTCAGTCTTTCAAGTAGCCAAAACTATAGGTGTGCACTACCACGCCCGGCTAATTTTTTGATATATTGTAGAGATGAGGTCTCACCAAGTTGCCCAGGCTGGTTCTGAACCCCTGGGCTTAGGCAATCGCCTCACCTTGGCCTTCCAAAGTGCTGGGATTACAGGCTTAAACTACCGCGCCTGGCCCATTTTCCTATTTTTAAGATTTAAATTGCTTCTAGCTTTTTATTCTTATGAGCAATGTTTTTGTGAATATCTTCACAGAAGTGAAGTTTTTTTTTCGCTTTTTGAATTATATTTGTAGGATTGATTCCTGTAAATGGTATTGTTTTATCAAAGTTTTGAATAGTTTTGTGACTCTCAGTACAAGTCTGCTAAATGTTGTCTGTTGTGTACTTTTTCCTATGTATTTTAGACAGTAGTAAGTCTTATGGTGGTGAATTATTTGAGTTAGGAAATGAGATACTTGTGCATTACTGAGTAATTGGGTTTAACTTCCTGGGTTAAGCAGAGTTGAAAGATAAGTCTTTTAAGTTTCGCTTTATCAAATTATATAAGACAAGTGGGAGGTTAAAGGAATGTCTTTCTATTTTGAACATCTTTAAATATGTGAGATTTGAAGAAAAGCTGATCTTCTTAAGCATCTTTAATCCCAGCTGTTTGAATTACTTAGATTTACAGAGAGAGCTAAAGCCCTACTTTTATTTGCTGATAAGATTAAGAGACTATTTTGTTTGAAACTTAAATTCCTTTCTCCTAATGTTGGTGACAGGTGTATTTGACTAGTCGCTGGATTTTTATTCCTACATTTTCTGATGTCTGTGAATAATGATTTATAGGACTTTAAATTTCTTTTTAGTCTTGGTGTTTGAAGTTATAAGAGTATCGATGGTACCAGACTTGATTTGGCCAAGTAAAAATTATTTCCTTTGCATTTTACCCCAGAAATATGATATAGTTGTTCTAAGTTTTCTACTTTGTACTTAGTCTCTCATATTTGTTAAACTTCTTTATTCACTAAGCAACCGTTGTTGGCAAGTGATGTTGCCACTTAGAAACTTTGGGACAAAAATCAGGAATCTAGATCTTGCCACCGTAAGCTGTGTGACCAACAGCAAGTTATTTTTCTTATTGTTATTCTGTTGACTTAATTATGGTAGGAATATGGAAATAGCAGAAATAAGTAGGCTGTACATTTGGTAATCATTATTTAGATGAGTGATGCTTTGGAGTTTTCAAAGTGCTTTCACACACAGTATCTCATTTGATCCTTACAGCAACCTTTTTGTTGATTTCTACGATTATTTAGGAATGATGTGTCATGTAGTCTGCCAGGGGCTAGGAACATAGTGGAAAACAAGAAAGACAAGATCATTGCCCTCATGGAGTTTACATTTTAGTGGGAGGATATAAACAAGGAAAAATAAAAAGACAGTTATGATAATACCTAATGAAGTGGTGGTTGACAGGTATGTTGTTTTCATTTTGTAGGTGAGGAAACATTGTTAACTCTGGTTGTCTGACTCATGATTGGGTGTTTCTTTCATTAACATGTAACTGAAGGCATGTTAAAAATGTAAGAGCTTTCCAAGGATGCCATTAATAGCTTATTAGTTTTGAATCTTTAAGTTAATATATTGAACTGAAAAAATACATAGTTGTGTATATAGGAAAAAAAGACAATATGGTGTTGATGTTGATGTGGCAATAATAATAGCTACTACATATTCACCTCTAAGTGTTCAGGTGTATTGTCTCATTTAATCCTTACAACTCTTTGAGGTAGGACTAAGCTGCCAGCTGCCTCTCCTCTGTCCCGGAGGAGAGGTTTTGGGTGATTTCAGTTTTCTTCTGTTTATCTTTCTCTTCTAAATTTTCTACAGTGAAAATGATTTAATTTGTAATTCTAAGATTTACTTAAAGCGAACAGACTAGCCGTGAGTTGATAGATAATATCGACATATCGTGTAGTTAGAAAGTGAAAACCGTATTTGTTGTTTTATAAATTCTCTGACTTATGTGTTTAACATCTCAAGTAAACAATAGCTTTCTATATTATAAAATTTTTCTCTTTTAAAAAAGTAATACAAATTTATATACATTTTTGTCAATTTAAAAATGTTAAAAATAATGTTTTTAATAGGAGATAGAAAAATATGAGTAAGCAAAAAGAAAATTTAAAGTATCTGTCTTGTCCTTACTTTTGTAATCTGTATTTTTTACTGATCAATATATGACAGACGTTTCTCAAGTTACTAATAACACTTTCAAAGGTTATATAATATTTCATTATACTTTTTGTCAGCTTTATTGTGACAATAAATTTTTTACATACAATAAAATTTGCCAGCTGTAAGTGTATAGTTCAGTGAATTTTGATGGTTTTATGTAGTCCTGTAACCACAATTCAAGGTTAAGAACATTCTATCACCCCAAAAGATTTCCTTTTGCTCCTGTGCAGTCAGTGCTCTTGCCTTACCTCCTGCAGCTGTTGGTCTGACTTCTATCACTGCCTTTTAGAAAGAATTCTGTATATGAAATAAAATAGTATGTAGCCATTTGTTTCTGGCTTATTTCACTCATGCTTTTGAGTGCCATCCATGTTGTTGTAAGTATCGGCAATTCATTTCTTGTTATTGCTGGGTAGTATTCTATTATTTGAATGTAACAATTGCCCACTTGCCTACTTGTTGGACATTTGGGTGGTTTCCAGTTTGGGGCTGTTACAAATAAAACTGCTATGTATATTCACATTTGAGTTTTTGTGTGGATGTGTATTTTCATTTTTCCCTCTTTTTTTTTCCTACTTAAAAATTATTCATTTATTTTTCCCATCCCTAGACATAAGTAGGATATAGGCGAGCACTTTTTTTTTGAGTCAGGATCTCACTCTCACCCTCACTGGCATGCAGTGGTACAGTCATGGCTCACTGCAGCCTCCAACTCCTGTGCTCAGGCTATCCTCCTCTCTTTAGCTTCCCTATCTCCCTTCCTGTAGCTGGGACTTCAGGCAAGCACCACCATGCCCAGCTAATTTTTTTGATTTTTTTTTGTAGAGACAAGATCTCACTATGTTCCCCAGGCTGGTCTCGAACTTCTGACCACAAGCAATTCTCCTGCCTTGGCCTTCCAAAATTTTGGGATTACAGGTGTGAACCACCGCATCCAGCCTCATTTTTCTTGAGTGAATGCCTAAGAGAAGGATTGCTGAGTCATATGGTTAACTGTATGTTTGACATGAGAAACTGTCTTCAAAATTTTTTTGGCTTTTCTGGGTTATTTACTTTTTTTATTTTTTTATTTTATTTTTTTTTGAGTTGGAGTGTCACTCTGTCACCCAGACGGGAGTGCAGTGGCACGCTCCCGGCCACCGCAGCCTCGGCCTGCTGGGCTCCGGTGATCCTTTGGCCTCAGCCTTCCCAGTAGCTGGAACTACAGGCGCGCGC